>JAYGGG010000454.1:0-101615 GCA_036346245.1 Bonia amplexicaulis | reverse complement strand
AAGCCTCTACGACTTCTCATGACGCGGCAACCGCCTGAGCGGTGGTCGAGACGACGGTGGCGGCCCACAAGAACCGACGGAGCAACACGGAGATGACTATGGATGGTTTTGCCAGCACCGACGGAGCAGGCACCGGAGACAACGGCATGGCCAAGCAAGACCGATAGAGCAATGACCGGAGACGACGGCGGCAGACAGATCGGTTGGCGGCTCGGGTGACGATGGTCGAGCGGCGGCGGTGGCGGCTCAGCGGATAGATCGATCTGGCGGCTCGGGTGACATCGGTGCGGCGGCGGCGGCGGCGGCGGCACAGCGAGACACTGGGCAATCATGAGGCGGCGGAAGAATGATCGAGCCCTAGCTCTGATACCATATTATGAATATTGTGTGTATATTCATGAGGCCCAAAGGGCAATATATATAGAGTACAAGGCGATATACAGAGGAATATGCTATATACAGATAAGGAAACCAATGCATATAAGGAAACAAATAATAATCCTATTCTATCCTTAACAATTACATCCCATGAGCCTGTCCTGGTCTTGCTACACTCAGTTATTTACTTACGCTGGGAATCAAATGTGCTTGACCATGTTGGCTCACTTGTTCAGGATGACCCTTTAGAAATTCTTGAAATATGGGATTTTGGCTTTTGCATGGTCTAACCTTTTCTTGAAACTGCAGATATCCGGCGAGTACTTTTCCTGAAAATACCTGAAGCACGCAAACAGCTGTTAATGTCTGAACTTGATAGAGTCACTCAGGTATAATTATTTATTTATGTATTGACATATCGTGTGTTAACTCCTGAATGCCACCATCTTTTTTATTTTCCTTGCATGAATGTCATTTCTTACAAGTTTCTCGGAAATAACAGGATTACAAGATTCATCGAGATGAAATTCACTCCAAGCTAGTCCAGATAATGAGAGAGAGATTGTTAGCAAATCTTAGAAAACTACCCCAAATTGTGGAAAGTTGGAATGGACAAGAGGATAATGATTTGCAGCAAAGTCAATTCGCCAAAGCTGTTACCAAGGTATTTTCTTTTTAGCTGACCATCAATGGAAAATTTCCTTATTGTCATTTAGTTGCAAGATTCTCATCACTTCTATATGTGATTGTTAAAAGAAGGAAAAAGTCCATATAGCCCTCCAAACTTTGCTCGAAAGTCCATCCAGCACCCCAACAATACAACTAGGTATTTGACACCTTGAACTTTCCAATCCGGTTCACGTAACCCCCTAACCCGGTTGTAGGGTGTTTTGCCCGTGTGGTATGGTGTGGCCTATTTTTCCTTGCAGGATGACAAGCCGACCAAGTTGGGTAAATGATAAATGATAGGTGGGGCCTATAGGGCTTCTTCCCCAATTCAAAATAGGGGGCGCTTCAAGGGGTGGTAGCCATAGAAATGTGGCTGAGAGCTTGGCACCGGCGAGGGGAGATGACGGTGATGGCTGGTGACCCTAGAAATGGAACACGGCTAGCACGTCGACTACAACGGTGGCAACAGCATGGGTTGGGACAACACAAGGTGGCTCGCAGCTTCGTGTGACAACAGCGGTGGCGCACTGCCACCACGGAGAGCTCACGGTGGTAGCTAATCCTAAAAATAGAGTGCAGCACAAGCGACGTTGAGGCAAGTGGAATCTAAAGGTGGCGTTGGCGTGCAGTGAGGTGTCCCATGTGGTTCCACCCATGACGGCGCCACGAATTTCGTGTGGCGGAGGCGCTACGCTGAAAAGGCGCCATGTCTAGCCTACTGGGTTCACAATGTTCTGGAACACATTTTGACATAGAGGAAGAGGACGAATACTTGGGGAGGTCGATGGGGTGGCTTGGTGTGGCGGTGCTTCGGGGCCGAAGAGGAAGACGAGGACGATTTGGGCGACGAGCTGCGGAATAGAGGGAAAGAGTGGAAGGGATGCAGAACACACTATGACGCACATGAAATTTGAATTGGCTCACCAGGGTCGAAGATCGAGTGGGTGGTGTCTCCATCGAACTTGGGGAAGATGATGATGGCACGGCCATTCCGAGTGGCCCAATGAGTGAGGAGAAGGGAGTGTGGGGGAATTGAACAGGGCAAGATGGCCAATGCATTGCGTGGCTTGGCTGGCTCAACGTTGCTAAGTCAAGGCTGGCGCCAAGCTCCCAGCTGCACTTCCATGACCACCACTCCCTGTAACTCCCTCCCTGTGTGTTTCAAATTGGGGGAGAAGCCCCTATAGCCCCACCTGTCATTCACCCAACTTGGCCAACTTGTCCACAAAACAGGCAACTCATCATGCCACACAGGCAAAACCACCCTGCTGCCGGGTTAGGGGGTTAAGTGAACTGGACTGGAATGTTCGATGGTCAAATACCTGGTTTTATGGTTAGGGATGCTGGACGGACAAACTTTCGAGCAAAGTTCAGGGGATTATATGGACTTTTTCCTTAAAAGAATGTTTCTGTGGTTTTAATATGAGTGTCATTTCATTTGTTGCAAACTTGAAACAACATTATCAGTTTATGGTCTGATTTCTTTACCGTCATTTATCTCTCATAATTCAAGCCAGAGTTTTTTTACTGGTTTCAGGTGTTTTAACTAATTTATTTATGTTATTTTTATGCTCAAACAGGTTTACTTTCAGTTTGAGCTAAATGTTGTTGAAATTTTGCATATAAAATTTTTGCAGGAGGTTACTTATTTGCATCGTATCCTTTCTCAAACATTGCTTGAGGTTGACGTGCAGGCAATATTTAGGTATTTTTTTAAAACTTCTGAACATTTCTTAAGCACTTGTGATAACCCTATGCAATCTTTAGAATCATTTCTGCATTTTTTTTATTTGAGAATCGAGGGATTCTCAGCTACAACTTGCTTGCGCAAGCCATTCCTTGGTAGTTATTTAACGTTCCCATGATATGTGAAACAAACCTCAGTGAGAGACTGAAACCTGTAATGGTTGAGTATTAGAGATCTTCTCAAATATGTGAAAGCAATTTGTAAGACATAACTGTTCTCCACCACATCTCTTTTCTCCTCCCCTACTTTTGTTGTGAGTAGAACAAGCATTTCTACTTTTGGCTTTTAATGAACTGTGTAGTAATGACTTGGATGGAAATAGTTATCTACCATGTTTGCTTTGATAAATTTTCATGTGTTAGTGTAATGATTATTTGTTGTTTCTCTTCAAGACTATATTGAGTGCTACTGATATCTTTTGATCCCCTTGTGCAATCCAGGCAAGTAGTTCAAATATTCCATTCACATATTACAGAAACATTTTCGAAGTTGGAAGTCAGTACACCTCAGGCAAAGAACAGGTATAGTACCAAACTTATGGCATTCTTTCCCACTAGAAGAAAAGGGAAAAAAAGAGTCAATTATATTCTCGTTTTGAGCTGTAGGTGTTTCCATACATATGTTTTTTTTTGTAACTGTGTTATTCATTGGTGGAAACCCAGATTATGCCGTGATGTTCAGCATATTCTTGTTTGTATTCGGAAATTGCCTGCTGAGAACTTCAGTGCAGAAACTATCCCAAATTATGGTCTTCTTGATGAATTCCTGGCTGAAAAGTTTGGGACAAAAGTTGATGAATGATTGACCTGTACATTAGAAACTGACTCATGTCTGCAAATGTTCATTGGTGGGAAATGTGATAGATGGGGAATGCTCCAAGACATACCATTGCTGGCATAAAATCTTGTGCAGGTACAACTTGGATTAATTCCTTCTGACTTGTTGCCTTCTGTCTTCATAGACAACTATGTCATTTGCTCCTCTTATTGATGTCAACATCTGTATTGTTTATTTGCGATGCATCCATTTTGTTCTATAGTTAGGGGCATGTTTGGAAAAGTTGAAACCTGGCTGGTCCTCTGTGCTGGCAGCAATGGCCAGCTACCCACTAGTGATAACTGGTTCAGTACTGGCCAAGTCTATATTTCATTGTTGAAACAAAGACATGGTAATTTATTGCGTGCTACACTGGTACTGTTACATATCAACGGGGCTAGCGGCTTATTGCCAATGAAACAGTCCAACTACAAGTTCTGGTTCGGATATTTTGGACAAGGATTGTTGTGTGTGTGTGTGTGCCGCGGGGATGGGCTACCAGCTCCTGTTAGTCAGCTATTACTTGCTTTCATTTGATTACTATAGGTAACTGGTTTGGAACCAGGATCCACACTCCGGCGCTAACCAGCTGGTTGCCACCGTCTGCCAAGATTTTTAGAAATCTTGGTGGCCCCTGAGATTTTCTATACTACCTGAATTTGAAAAATGCAAAATTCTTTTTTTTAAATTTGAAAAATTGATATTGGCCTGTTTTTGTCTGGGTTAGCAAGAAACTGGAACCGGCCATGTAAGCCAAACTGGAACCGGCTATGTAGTGGTCTGATAGAACATTATAGTAGTGGACTTCGTATCTCCTAAATTTCAAGATAATAATATTTTGATGCTTGCACTGTGTTCTGGCAAATGAATATAATTTTGTAGTGCAAGTGAATTATCACTTTTCCGATGTCCACTAGCAAACACCACACTTTTGTGGTATCCATGAGCCAATTTCGTTTTTCTAAAAACTAAAGTAAATCGAGCTAAAAGGCAAAACCAGTTGGGATTTTGAAACGTCGGACTGGGTGATAGTTCCATTAACCGGTTAAACACCACTGGTTCTAGGATCTTTGATTATGGCCCTCTTATCCATAGTTGTCTACTCGTTAGACCTTGTCATCTTGATGGCTTATTGTCTTGTCCATAATTGCCCTTTAGTTTTGCTTAAGAAATCTCTCATGTAGCTACCAATGTTGAGCATCTTGTCTGTTTTGACAAGATACGACTAAAAGGTTGGGACATGAGAAGTATCTTGGAATATAACAAATTGGTGTCGAACGTCTAATGCCAACTTCATGATCCAAGTAATGTTGAGCTTATTCCAGGTTGATTGGCCTGCCCTGAAGTGATCTTGAGCATTTTATTGCAAGAGCCAAAGTTCTATTCCAAGTTTGTTGCTTGGGTAGAAAGTAGTGGGAGACGGACTGATTCTCATCCATATGACAAATGACAACTAGCTGTCGTCGTATTTATCATAAAACTGTTTATAGACTTGAGAAGTTCTGCAACCTGGGCAGAGTTATCTAACTGGAAACACTGATAACCATGCAGATATTGCCGCGCCGGATACTGGAGCACCCTTGATGACATCGAAGTACCATATCAATATAGCCAGTAGTGCTGTGTGAATACCATGCCGATGTTTTTGCACCTCCCGAGCTGGAAGTTTTGCTCCATACTTTTGCCATGTCAGGCTGCATTTCATTTTTTGTTTGCTTCGATAGTATTTCGATCCCCCTTTAGTGAAGCTGATATTGGTTAGATGTTGGTATAGAGGGGACCTGAGTTTTGGCAGGACGACCTATTATTCTTTGCGTAGTGCTTCTTGCTGTTAGGTCCACTGTACTGAACACCCTGTCAGATGGCAGGCTATGTATTTTATTCCTGTAAGCTTTGTAATTAATTTCTCAGTGCGACAATAGGCAATTTTTAAATGTTAGTAGGTTGCGCCATAGTCATTGTGTGCTACCTTAGGTGGTGATCGGTTACTTTGAAAAGGCTTATGGTCGAAAACACTGTGTTGTGAAAAAAAACACCATGGTGACAGAGACTTATTTGACATAATTAAATCTAAAAAAATTAAAAAATATAAAAAATATGTTAGCCCATCACAAACAACGCAAACGAATATGAGAAAAAAAAGAACCGACAAAAAAGCGCAAAAAAAAGTCAAAAATTCAGAAAAAGACGAAATTATGAATAGTGCCAAAATAAGCTTAAGCCAATAAGCTTAAGCCAAAATAAGCCATAGTGAGCACGCCCTTAGTACGATTCCACACACGTCATGTTTTCCCTTCTCATTTCTCTCATGGCGCTTAGCTCGTGAGAGCTAAACAAAGCATCGAAGCATAGTAAAGAGGAGGTGGGTTGGTGTATGAAGGTATCATTTGCAAAACTTACAAAACTTCTAATGATAATATCATTTTAAGGACAAGGTTGATTTGTTAACATTGAACTCTTTTCATTCTTTTCAACCTTAAATTAAAATATCGTCTGAATTGGAAGTTCGAATTAAAAAACGGTCTAAATTGGAACCTCGAACTGGTCACTTTATCTCTTTTGACCCAAACTAGGTCGGTTTTATCTAATGTGGCACTGATGTGCCTACTCTTCGTTGACTTGGCATCTAGGCCGAGCTGATGTAACATTCTTCTTCTTCCTCCTTTTCACCCTTTCTCACTCCATGTGCTTTCTCTACTCAAACCGGATGTGCTTTACTTGCCGGGCAAAGGTAGGTAGTGGGCCTTGAAGGCCACCCTTCTCCCTTCGTGCTTTCGTGTCAAATGTCACACCATGCATAGCTTCCAACTTGCGATTTCTAAATCGCGAGCTTCTTGGCCCCATATTAGCCACACGTGTTGCCCTCTCCACTGCCTTATTTTCTTGTGTACAGAGGGTGATATTAAACTTGAGCTTAGCCTTCTTCTTCAACGTCGGCCACCATGTCTGCCGAGCTTGCACAGTCGCTCTAATAAGCGTCGAGTACGGCCCTCATCACCATCTTTTCGCCTTAGATTCCTCTGTATCCTCGTCAGCTCATCCTTCTTTTCCATCCACACTGTTGCTGGGAACACTATCTTCTTTCTATTTGATGACGCGCTGCCTGACACTGTCGTATCCCATTCTCTATGTTCCATCAAATTCAGTAAGATCTCCCAAAACCGTTTGTGTCACATCATGTTTCAGGCTCTCCTCTTCATTTTCCCTCAAATCAATTTTGCGTTTACTCCACACAAACTCGCTACCTCCTTCCTCGATTCCAACTTAGCCCACTGCCACCGGCACCATTCCTCCTCAGGTGAACTCCAGGCCAATTCGTTCCTCCTCAAACACCTAGTTTCCTTTTCCTCCCCCAACCTCAAATTTTGGCTCTCCTCTCGTGGCGCCATGCGATGAGTTCAATCACCGCCATGGGTCACCATCGCCAGTCGCCTCGCTCCTCGACCTCAACATTCACACCGGCGAGCTCCTATCTCTCCGTAGATGCATGTGCTCCTCTCCGTTTTGCCCTTCAACATCCCTGGCTGATGCCTTTCTCCTCCCCAACTAGCTGCCGCACATCACCATGCACGCGTCCCTTGTGAGCACGAGCAAATGTGCTTCGAACCACGCCACCACATCCCCTAGATCCTACTCCCTCCTAGCAAACTATTTTTAAGGTTGCCTCTACCCGGTTGTTGCCCTACCGCCGCCGTCACTGAGGCACCAGAACTGTCGCTGCACACCTCCCCTGCCTTGCCTCTGTTATGCCTTCCCATCCTTTCTTGTGTGTCTCTATGTGTATGACAGCTGGGGCATGCTTACATGATATTGCAATTAAGTTAAGAAGAGTGTCACATCAGCTCTACCTGATTCCATGTTAGCGAAAAATGGACGCATCGATGCCATATCAGACAAAAACCACCCCTGGTTTGGGTCGAGAGAGGTAAAGTGGACAGTTTTGGTAGTTTGAGTTCCGATTCAAACGTTTCAGAGTTCAGCGTTGAAAAACGAATCGAGGCCACAGTTCAAGGTTGAAAACTTGACTTTTTCCTATCTTTTAGTATCTAATTAGTAAACCATTTGAACCATTATGTTCCACATAATGACGAGCTTAACAAAACAAGATCTGTATTGCATATGGTTTGGAGATATAATAGTAAATTTGTTTCTCAATTAGGGGATACTACTATATGTTAATTACTAGCAACTATACATGCTACTTGTTGGCTTCTAAATATCACTTTCTAGCAACTTTACATGTTACTGCTGACAACTATAAATGACTTGTGCAAGTGACTATCATTGGTAGCTCCAAATTACTGGCTAACAACTGCACATATTACTATCTAGCAACTACAAATGCTATTAATTGGCAACTCTATATTGCTTCTAGCATGCCTTTATTACTTGATGGAAATACGAAAATCTTTGGAAGTGTGCATCCGATGTCATATTCTTATATCTTGTCGCATTCTTTGGATCCAAAATATTGGTTGAACTCTACAAGTCAGATATGTGCATAGTTGTTCCAACTTATATATTTGTATGCACGCATTTAGAGTGAGTTCACTCTACGTTTTGTTGTTTCATTAGTATTGATCCCTTACTTTATCCATATATTGAGAATCTCTACTTTAAAACATATCTCTTGAGTATATAAAGCTTTTATGGTTGAAATATACTCATGTTGATTTAAATTAAATTATTTGTAATTGAGTTGTCATCAATCACCAAAAAGGGAGATTGAAGGATTTAGTCCTTCCAACTTTGTGTTATTGTGAGTTCTGGTGATTAATGACAACCAGATGTGTAGGACTAACATTCTCTGTGAGTCGGCTACATAGAAAACTTGAACAATATAGTTAGCGCGTATGAATGGTTCGTTTTAATATCCGATACATTTGAGGTCCACAGTAGTGACACCGTACTTGTCAACCTTCACCTGTGGGAGATGGACCCAACGACACAGAAATAAGAGGATCTTGAAAAGCACGTAGTCGAGCTCCCAAATCTCCTCTATGAACTCATAGTAGAAGTTCCTCAACCCATCGGTACTGAATGCATCTATGCAGACTTCGCTATTCTAGTTAGTGCTCTTTACATCCTTAGTCTGCGTATAGAATGTGTACCCATTTATGTTATATCCTCACCATGTCACAACTGTAAATGTTGGCTCTTTTGTCAACCATGTCAGCATATCACTTGGCGAGTTCCTAGAGAGTCCCTCCTTCAACCATTAGTTGAACTGACTGTTGTGTCGTCTCGTGATCCAAATATCCGGCCGCTCTGGATTCTATTGCCGAAGCACGTCCTTATGCTGGTAGATATACAGGGACACTTCAGTCATATTTTGCAAGACCATGAAATGGGCTTGAGCATACGCATCCATATCTGGAGTGATTGCTTTTCTTCCGATGGTCCCGATTGTAACACCCCAGTACCCATATTACCTTGGGATGCTACTAATACTACTCCACAACTAGCCAATTTACAAGATAAATTAAACTGACAACAATTATTAAATAAGATAATACAAGATATTACAAGCGGAAACATAAATAACTAAGGAATAACAGGATAGTGATAGCAATTCACTATTTAAAACATCCTCCAACATTTTAATCTAAAACATAGTTCATAAATTTAACATTATTAAGATAATGTAAATAAAACTATTCAAAGGTTTAGAATACTTTCAACTTTATTACAGCATTAAACTATGATCCAAGTGCATCAGTGTGGTGCTGTTCTACCCTTTCTATGGATGCTCAAAGTCCACCTGTAGAGAGGGGGAAAGAAGGGTGAGATAAAATATCAGCAAGCAAATTGTTTAACAGGCTATTCAAACTACAAACAATTATACATCATCATTTATAATTCCATACAACTACAACCACAATTCATGTCCACAATTATTAAACCACCACAAATCTTCCATGGATCATACCTCTTTAATTTCATATTTCATTGGCATATTAATGCTAACATTTTATCCACAAATAATTACAAATGAAACATTTAATCTTTCCATAAACCACAATAGATTAATCATCAACATTTAATCTTCCACAATTAACAATGTTTATATCCTCAAGCGCAAATCACCATCAAAGACGGTAAAACATTAACAAATTAATCTTATTTGACTACTTTAAATCCTCAACCACTACCACTACCAAAGACAATAAAACATATGTATGCCTTACTTCAATGCTTTATTATTTTTCACATCCACAATTGTTATCAACAATTAATACGAGAGAAAAGAATCTGATGCGGATACGCACACGCTTAGCACTTTTCAGGCGAATACATTATTTAATTGGAAAGAAGTACTGAGCCGCATTAAATATTGTCAGGTGAATTTGTTTCTAAAGGAGTTTCTTTTAATTGATGATGAACTTGGAATACTACATCATGCTATTATTTTACGTATTCTTAGGTATGATTCATGTGAAGACTTGGGAGAGCAAAAGGGAGGAGCACAAGGACTAACACTACAAGTTTTGGATAAGATTTACAAGCTAAATTCGGACCTCCCACGTCCTCAATCCAATTCAAACTCGGATTCAACTCAGAATTCAATTCGGATTCGGTTCGGGACAGCCTGATAGGCAGTTACTAAAAAGGTCATAACTTTTACAAACGGAGTCCGATTCAGGTGTTCTTATACTCGTTGGAAAGATAATTTCAAGGGCTACGCAATGCATCCGGCCTCACCTTCAAATTCGTCACAGATAAAAAGTTATGACCAAAACATGGTGACGGTTTAATTTTAGGTTTTCCTTTTGTGTGAGTTTGTTTCAAATACATGTAGGGATGAGTTGAGTTGGTTTAGAACCTCTTGGCCAGCCATGAGGTGGATATGGTACTATATATTGAGGGTTAGACCCCCATTGTAAGAGAGACCACGTTTGAGAATAATGAATCTATTAAAGTTTGTTCGAGTTTAGCATTACTACCGAAATTCCATAGGGAATTAGGAGTGATTTTCTTCAATCAAGATCGTTCAACCTTTCCATTGGGAATTGGGAGCGCGATGGAACTTCATCGGTGGACGTGAAGTTCAAAGACGTGTGGTTGGGCGAATTATAGAGTGCTAACTCTTGCATTGGCAACGGAGATCACTACGGTTCATCAAATCCACGTGAGTATCTTGATCCTACGTCGAGAAGATCGGGCGACCCGTATCATCTTGGTATCGAGCTTGATTTACTCGGTAGGATTATTTACCCTTACTTTTAGATTCCATTAAAACCGAAAATTGACACAAAAAAAATCCAAAACCCTAGTTTTTGCATCTGTTAATTTTGTGAGTTTTGTTAGGTTTTGATCCATTAGAATTTTGTTTAGGTGCTGATTGTTCGTGTTTATTTGCGTAGCTTAATCGTTGTGTCCAATTATAAACCCTAAAAAATTTCTTTGCTATCAGTCTTGTTGCTTTCAAGATTCGCGCATTGTTACAAGATTGCGTATGCGTGCTGAGATCTGTGCATGCTACAAGATTGCCAGCATCTCCAAAATCTTGTCGTTGTCTTTTTTCATCAATTGAGACTAGTCGTTGAATATTGCATCTAGGGTCGCTTTTGAGTATTTTACACCTTCTTTGAATATTTGTGACCTGTGCAAAAAAAATCAAAGGAACATTTAAAGTTAGTTCGGCCTTAAAGAAAAAGAAGAAGAAAAGAAAAAGAAAGAAAAAACATTGGCGAATTTGGGTGAGTTCTTAGTCCATAAATTCAGATTGTGTAATTTAATTTCTTGAGCAATCTCGTGCCCTTACATTCATATCATTGCAATTGGCTAGCGTCTCTCCTAGTACTTGGTGCAAAAGGAGCTATCTAATCTTTAATTTCGGATTGCCTCTAGTTAGCTCATTCCTTTGTTTGCATCATCATATTGATCTTTATGTGCGTTCATATACTTCACTTAAATCTTCCGGATCAGACTTAGGCAAAGTATTCTAGCTTGGATTATTAATTAACTTTACAACATCAAGAATTTCAGATTTCTAGGATATACACTTCCATACCAAGCTCCACCATATAACCGTTGTTGTGTAAGTAGTGGACACTCTTGAATTAAGCTTAATCATCACGTTGTCGTTGTCACTTCTACCGTGTAAGTTTTATTGGCCTTAATTCACTTCGGAAGGGTAAGAACTTTACTTGGGAGAGGAAATAGTGAGATTGAGTGATTTCCATAAAGCATTATTCTACATAGCTACTTGTTTCTTGCATAGCTAACCATGTCAAGTAGAGGAGAACACCATGATGAGAGTGGTGAGACAAAAGAAACTCAAGCATTCGTTAAGCAATATCAATTTGGGGCATTCCGTGAACACACAACGTGAGCTACGCCAAGGATCGATCAACTCCATGAGAAGCATGATGCTTTTATCGATCAAATTGCACGGAAGATGCAAAACATGGAGATACAAGTGATGAAAATGTGCGCCAATTACGGAGGACATTGGAGCCCTCACTAGGCTCATACAAGCTCGCAATGGTAGCGATGAAGCAAGTGTTCAAGGAGGAGACGCTGCTGCACATGTACCTCCTGAACCGCAACATCGAGTGACTGCCAACGTGGTGCGTCCACCACATATTGGAGGATAAGGACGAGGAGGCCATGGAGGGCGTGGCCAAGGCCTAGGTGGCGGCCGTGGTGGTGCTGCTCATGCGATGGAATGGGATGGTGATTTTGCTTTGCATTACAATGACCACTATCGTCGTCCGCGCAATGAAGATGATGGATTAGGCAAGCTCAAGTTTTCCATGCCCAAGTTTGCGGTGGGCCCGATCCCGAGGAGTATCTCACTTGGGAATTGAAGGTTGACAAAATATTCGTATGCATCACTATACGGATGAGAGAAAGATACTGATTGGCATCACTTGAGTTTGAAGGCTATGCTTTGGATTGGTGGGAACAAGTCATTACTCAAAGATCGAGAATGGAGCGAGACTGTGGCATCATGGCAAGAGATGAAGCGAGAAATGAGAGCTGTTTGTTCCTCGTCATTACAAGCGTGATCTATTTGATAAATTGCGAATATGAAGCGGAGAAGAGACTTATGGAGAGACGTACATCACAGTTCAATCCATGTCCATACTTCACTTCGTATGGCTCCACTAGTGTGACACATGAGAAGATGGCGAGCATGGGACTTTCCTTGAGAAAGGAGACATCTTGTCTTGTCCCAATGATACATACAACAATTGAGATGCATCAAACCCGGTTGAAAATGAGAGCCACATAGCCAAATTGAGTGAGAGTGTTAAAAGCGCGAGCTGTGTGATTCCACCATATGTGAGTTTGAGAGCATCCAAACTGAGAGTGTCAAAGATACACCAAAAGAAAAGAGAGAAGTAGAAGATGGACAAAGTGAGGTTGATTTTGAAACTAACACATTAATATCTACTTCTAGTGTTGTTTCTCACATTGTGCAGTTGATATTAAAGAAGAGGAATCAAATGTTCAACAACGGCACCATTGGAGATAAACGATGAGGAGATAATCATAGTTAAAGATGAAGTACTTGCGATCCGTTGTTACATCATGATGATTTAATACCTACAACACCTACATCAATTGAAGAGAATGATAGAGGTAACCATATTGGTTCGAATTTATTTGTGAAAAGGTGAGTAATTGTGAGAACTCATGTGTTCATTCGAAAATTCCATGTTCTGAAATTTATTTGGTCAATTTACATAATGTGGAATTAATTACTCATAAGGAAGTTCTTTCTAGAATATCTCCGATGATTCTTTATATTATATTATGTTCGATGACCCTAAAGAGCTATCTAGTGTCATTGAGAATGTTGCTGAAATTGCATATTTAAAATCACTAGTTAGTTCCTATGCCTACACATATAAGTTCAATTTGATCGAGATTATGGTGTAGATGACAACTTTTATGTTTATCGAATATGCATTACATGTGATAAGCTTACCGAGTTGAAATTGCATATTTTGGACAAACAATCTTTTATACCACGTCATGATCACAATGAGATGAGGTTTAACAATAGTGCTTATGTTTACAAAGATTTCTTGTGCCTACTTTTTCCTCTTTCGATGAACAATCATGTACAAATAATCGAGTAGCGCAATTGAAGCAAGGAAGGAACTTAAAATTTTATCTTCCATATTTGAACCGTTTGATCCGGTTTTGCCCATTAATGACTTGTCCACGTATTTGCAAAGTCGAGGACGACTTTTTCTTATGGGAGGAGAATGGTGTGAATGAAAACTTTGCAATGTATGCATTTGATAGCTATTGTAGTATCAATTGGTTTGTGCAAAACAGTGAGGATGAGAATAACACAATAATTGATTCATACATATACCACGCATATGTGTTGTTCTTTTTGCTTACCACACCTCCGTGTAATAATAATGTGATGCATTTAAAGGGTGTAATCGACCAATACATATACCATGCATACACATTGTATTCTTTGTTTAGTACAATTTCAGGGCTATCAAAAGCCGAGGACGGCTTTTCTTGAAGAAGGGAGGATGATGCGGATACGCACGCTTAGCACTTTTCGGTGAATACATTATTTAATTGGAAAGAAGTATTGAGCCGCATTAAATATTGTCAGGTGAATTTGTTTCTAAAGGAGTTTCTTTTAATTGATGATGAACTTGGAATACTACATCATGCTATTATTTTACGTATTCTTAGGTATGATTCATGTGAAGACTTGGGAGAGCAAAAGGGAGGAGCACAAGGACTAAAACTACAAGTTTTGGATAAGATTTACAAGCCAAATTCGGACCTCCCACGTCCTCAATCCAATTCAAACTCGGATTCAACTCAGAATTCAATTCGGATTCGGTTCGGGACAGCCTGACAGGCAGTTACTAAAAAGGCCATAACTTTTACAAACGGAGTCCGATTCAGGTGTTCCTGTACTCGTTGGAAAGATAATTGCAAGGGCTACGCAATGGATTCAGCCTCACCTTCAAATTCGTCACAGATAAAAAGTTATGACCAAAACATGGTGACGGTTTAATTTTAGGTTTTTCCTTTTGTGTGAGTTTGTTTCCAAATACATGTAGGGATGAGTTGGAGTTAGTTTAGAACCTCTTGGCCAGCCATGAGGTGGATATGATACTATATATTGAGGGTTAGACCCCCATTGTAAGAGAGACCACATTTGAGAATAATGAATCTATTAAAATTTGTTTGAGTTTAGCATTGCTACCGAAATTCCATAGGGAATTAGGAGTGATTTTCTTCAATCAAGATCGTTCAACCTTTCCATTGGGAATTGGGAGCGCGATGGAACTTTATCGGTGGTCGTGAAGTTCAGCACGTGTGGTTGGGCGAATTATAGAGTGCTAACTCTTGCATTGGCAACGGGAGATCACTACGGTTCATCAAATCCACGTGAGTATCTTGATTCTACGTCGAGAAGATCGGGCGACCCCGTATCAGAATCTCATGCCATCACCACAACCCTTACCATACACCAAGGACGAACCCCATTCCACGATCACATCCACAATCCTCATACCACAAATAGCTCAAATGAGCCAATTCCACATTACAACTAGAAAGTTGTATATTCCACAATATATATTGCATATGTATGCAAATGAATCTTTTCACAATGCAATGCATTTGAATGCTTCACGCTATGCTCCACATCACTCTTGCCAGGGCAGGAATTGTAGTTCATCGACACGGCAATATACGATGCTTCCGCGGCGAAGAGGTGTATCGATACTGACAATATACGATCTTGTCTTCAGTGATAACGCGGCATTTGCGGCGAATCCACACATGCAAATGATATGATATGACATGAATGATATGATAATTCATGAATCACATTAATTCATCCACAAGGAGCATTATCATGCTCTCAACATATCGACATCCACCACAAATTAATTTCATGTTCCACAATATAACATTAAGCAGAAGTTCCATATGTCTACTAGCAAAATTATCAACATATCCGATGAAGCGAAGTAAAATCAAGAGCGCTCAGGGATAAGACCACCTATCCAAAAGATAACTCTCAGCACACAACCACAGCATACAAACACGACTAAAATAATTCAGACGTCGCTAGAACCCCGAACCTGCACAAACTCTTCTCCGCTCAAAAATTCAGCAAATTACCCTCTGCAGCAGCGCTGCTTCACAATTTTGTATCTTTAAAAATAATGATCCAATACATCAAATGATACCTTTATTGATTCGTGACTTAAAAGCCTACAATTTTCATGTAGAACACGTAATTTTATTTTGAACATAGCTTGGGGTAATTTAATGCCCAAAACAGAGGAAGAACTTTGTTTTGGCAGATTGGACAGCAATGTTCAATCACGTCCCAGCAACACTACAGGGGTCCAACAATTATGAAATTTCTACAGAAGCTAGATTACCATATTATCTACAATTTTCTCAATTACGTCCATGAGCAATAAAATCATTTACTAACTCAAATCCCCGAATTACCGTTGGTCTGTACCAATCTGCTCGCATGACGAACAGCTGTATTCCCGACCCCGTATCTCCCAGATCCCACGGAAAAAAATTACGAAAATATTACAAGAGATGCATCTGGAAGTCCTCTACAACTTTCCTTTTGGGAGAGTCCGCAAAAAAATCGTTTACTAGGACAAATCCGCGAGGACAGACACGCTGCGCGAATCAATCTACAGGCAGACAGCAGCTAATCTCTAATCGGGCAATTAATCTATTAACTACCATCAAAATCCGTGCCAAGAACCCTAATTGTTCATAAAAACAGAGGGTTTGGGATGAGAGAAAATTACCAAGATAAAGATTTTCTCTACTTTTTTCCTCCTCTTCTTCTTCTTTCTTCTCCTCTCCTTCTCCTTTCTTCTTCTCCTTCCTTCTCTTTTCTTCTCCTCCAATGGCAGCAGCACTTGGGGCACCAATGGCAGCAATAGGGGAGGGAGGCGCCAAGGGGTGGGGGCGGCCAAGGGGTGGGGAGGGTGGAGGCCAAGGAGGGGTTTATAAAGGGGTGTTAGGGTTTGGGAGGGGTACGGCCCCTATTTGGGTGGTGCCCAAAGCGGCCGCCCACCCTCTAGACAGCCCAAAATATTCAAATTAATTATTTTAATTTATTTAATTTATTTTACAATGTTCTACAATTCATATTTTTCCCTTTCTGCGATTTACCGAAAAACCGGCGAATCCGCGATTGTTTTAAAACTTACGCCGTAACGACGTTCAGGGTATTACATTCTCCCCACCTTAAAAGGATTCGTCCTCGAATCTCGCTCCTCAACCCACGAGACAAAGAACAATCAAGGAAAGAACAACTAAAGAATAGAGCATCCCAATGATAGAACATAACGAGGAACAACAACTACGGGTTCTCACCACCTCAAGAATCTCGGGTCCTTCTTCTACATTTAAACTTCAAGCTCCAACTTGCTTCCTCGCCGACCGATTCGTCAAGAGGGCCTCCACATCAACTCCGTTGAGTCCACGACATGCACGGGACAACGCCGAGCACCTGTAACTCTTCTGCCGGCTCTAAGCGGCCAACATATCTTGTCTTTCTCGCATAATTCCCTGCCACAATTATCAAGCCTCTATCTAATACCATACTTCTTCTTAGAATATTCTCGTCTATATATTATAATCGGGATAATACATTGTACCCCTTTTTAAAGAATTCAACCACCGATTCCACTCATTACATTACTTGAAGCACAAACAATAGCTGTTACTAATATAACACAACTACAAGAAGAATGAAGCATTCTCAAGCAACACACTAGCAACCAGCTTTCCTTCAAAGGACCACGGTCCAAATCAAAGGATTCACAACAAAACCATTCACACTCTCCAAATAGACATTTGAAGAATCCACACTGCACAAGCCAAGAGTGAAAATCACTCGACAGACCAAAACAATCATTTTCTTTTCCTAACTGGAGAAGAATACACCACAACATATAACAACTCAATTTGCAGATGACCTCTGCCACAAACACATAGTTTAAACAAGAATCAAGAGAGCATAATACTGCTCGTGCTATTATTAATTTCCCAATCCATTCTTTTTGAAAATTTAACTTCCTTGAACCAAGGATTTCCAAATTATCGTCCAACACACCAACTAGATGCCATACACCTATTAAAGGACTTTGCAACCCAAATTGATTACCCCTTTCTTAGAGAGGCAAAAAGAAGTAAATTCCAACACAAAGGAAAATGTTACCATCTGCAATAAACACAAGAATAGAAGAAATAGTAATAAATCTTGGTCAATAAAAAATAAGATCACTGCTGAAGGCACATGCCTCCTCAAGAAGAAGAATATCAAATATCAACCAATAAGAACACAATATTGCCATTCGAGCTCAAGAAGCTCTTATCTTGCAAAACATTGCCATTTGAGCTCAAGTAACTCTTATCTTGCGAGAATAAGAAGTCAAACACACCTCAAAAATGCACAACTTGACTTCAACCTCCAATACTTTTACCACACTCTTTCTTTTAATAAAGAGGATAACTTTCTTTGATTACGGTATCACCTTGACAATTCCAACAAAGAGAATTGAAGACCACAACACATTAATCCCTTAAGAACTAATAAAACCTCTCAACACGACACTTTGCTTAAAACAATTTCAGCTACCACATAAGTCATGAGATCAAAAAGATCGCGTACACAAATCTCAAAACTTTTGATTTAAATAGTATCATAGAAGTTATCAAATTCTTTTATTTAAAGAACATTCAACATTAATATCACAACCACATACTGACCAACATGCTAACAACAGAATAATACATTCTTAATAAGCATCATCATATCCTCAAATCCATTCACAAACTTTTTCAAAGAGAAACACAAAGAATCACTTCATCATGTTTCTATTATCTAAATAAGATTGCAGCTACTTAATCTAGGAAAACCTAGTGCATAAGCCACCATAATAGAACAAAGCTCTTAAACAAGATGATACTAGAACATGGCAATCTCACAAATCATGCTAGTATAAATCTCTTATAAGATTCCATATATTCATTTCTAATTGATGCTCAACTCTAATTTAACACAAATTGATTGTACTCTAGTCATAACTGGCAATAATTGATTGTTATTTTATCATAACAACATTCATGATCCTAACTCTGTTTTACAATCATAAAACAATCATGAGCATGGATTCAACATTTCATCTTATGTTCAGTAATTAGAACGAAATATCTTCAAACTTTAATATTATTATAAGCACTATAAGACAAGGTTTCACAAGTCTATACATCAACATTCCTCTATTTCTTTATACATGTTTCAACAATCTAGCATGATGGAAGATAGATGAAAATAGCAATTGTATATGCTCATAAAGTATCTAATGAAGGACAGATTAAAGGGCAATATTACCAAGGCAATATTCCAACACCTCCTTAATAATTCCAAACAGTCAGATTAATTACTAGAGACAAAAATAATTCAGTTTATCCAACATGATAGAAATTTAAGCAATCACAATAATCATTCTAATTCTTTTTGCACACTCCTCAATAACTCCAAGAGTTCCAATCATATATAGACAAGTTCTAATTCACAGTTCTTCCAGAAACTATTACAAAGCAATATCAAATTAATCAACTACACTTCCAAGGATGCTAGTTGAAATTAATTATGCACCACGCTAACATCTCAACTTGATAATTCATACCTTATGAATTAGTTTATATGATTACCACCTTCCAATTAAGCATAGCAAAACACCATAAAGGGTTTTAACACTCTCTTTCAGAAAGGAGAGGAATTAAGCTTCAACATTCAAAATGATCTAAAAGAAATACATAGATCTAAGGTTTTCACATATTAATGAGTTTGCAACATAAAACTTTCATTAATAAAAATACCAAGCGAACCAATGAGTCATGATTCACAACAAGACAAAACTCCCGAAGGAAACATACTTACAAATCAATAATATTCACAAGGAGCAAAAGTGTCTCAAATGTTCCGAAAAGAAACAATAATTGTTTCAAGAAACAGGTAGAGACCAATTGCAAAACCTCAACTGCAATGAACCACAATCTCAAGAGAAATTTATTAACTGCAATGGGCCAAGAATTGGCCAAAATCAATTCAAGGAAGATAACAATTTTTCTAAAGAAACTCACTCACAACATTTGCAATTAAGTTACCTGAGATAACTGCATTGCTAATCCCCATGCTACAAACAGTGGTATAACCTGGCAATGCCAAGACATCAAATACAATCTCCACATCTTATCATTTACAATTCTCTCAGAACAGTCATATGAGCAAATAATATTCATACAAGAATACCTCATAATGTAAATCCGCTCTGATATCAACTGTAACACCCCAGGACCCACATTACCCTGGGATGCTACTAAAACTGCTCTACGACTAGCCAATTTACAAGATAAATTAAACTGGCAACAATTATTAAACAAGATAATACAAGATATTATAAGCGGAAACATAAACAACTAAGGAATAACATGATAGTGATAACAATTCACTATTTAAAACATCCTCCAACATTTTAATCTAAAACATAGTTCACAAATTTAACATTATTAAGATAATGTAAACAAAACTATGCAAAGGTCTAGAATACTTTTAACTTTATTACAGCATTAAACTATGATCCAAGTGCATCAGTGTGGTGCCGTTCTACCCTTCCCATGCATGCTCAAAGTACCTGTAGGGAGTGGGAAACAAGGGTGAGATAAAATCTCAGCAAGCAAACTGTTTAACAGGCTATTCAAACTACAAATAATTATACATCATCATTTATAATTCCATACAACTACAACCACAATTCATGTCCACAATTATTAAACCACCACAAATCTTCCATGGATCATATCTCTTCAATTTCATATTTCATTGGCATATTAATGCTAACATTTTATTCACAAATAATTGCAAATGAAATATTTAATCTTTCCACAAACCACAATAGATTAATCATCAATATTTAATCTTTCACAATTAACAATGTTTATATCCTCAAGCGTAAATCACCATCAAAGACGGTAAAACATTAGCAAATTAATCTTATTTGACTACTTTAAATCCTCAACCACTACTACTACCAAAGACAATAAAACATATGTATGCCTTACTTCAATGCTTTATTATTTCCACATATGGGGTAGTTGATACTGTCTAGGGTGAGCTCAACAAACTCCTTACCGATGTTAGACATTTCCTACATTATTCGTGCAACCTTCTAAATTTACGACAAGTAAAAATGCATGAATACTACTAAATCAGTAAGGTATGGATTTCTATCTATTTGTAGACGTTATTTAGAATTTTCTGGGAAATTTAATGAATTTTTGCTAATTAATAAGCAATTTTTAGAATTACTAATATGCAAAAATAAAGTACTAAAAAATAAAACTAGATAACATAATAATGACAAAGGTGCTAAAAGATTATAATGATACTCATATAATCTAAAAATTAATTTCTTTGGAGAGAAATTCGGTCTGTTGGACTTATTTATTATTTTGACAAACTTCGGGGTCAAATATATAATTATTATCATATTTCAGCAAATTTTGTAATTTACCAAAACTTTAGGGGCTTATTTGCAAAAGGGGGACCAACCAGTTTCTCTTTTATTTGGGCCAAAATTTGCCGATGGCCTCGCAGCCCATTACAGGCGGTGGCTACGATTCGGAGCACCTTGCCTTGCTGCGGCGCGAGCGATGTGAGGGGAAAATGAGGCGACCGGGTGGGTCAGGCGTGAAGGCCAAGCGGCTGTGGCCGGGAGACTGGCAGACAAAGCGGTGGTGGCCGGGCTTCGGGGAGCGGCCGCCGTGGGGGGAGGCGGCGGCTTCGGGTGGTTGACGGTCGAGCGCAGGCGCAGGCGGTCAAGCACGCTCGAGCGACCGTGGTGTGCCTCAGGCAACAGCGGGCCAGCTTCGGGTAACCGACGTGGGGAGCGGCGATGGGCGGACAGCCGGGTGGCCGGCGCAGGTTCAGGTGGGCACGACGCCTCATGTGACTGTGGCGACTCGGCAGTTGTGGCTAGCGGCAGTCTCCACGGCCGAATAAAAGAAAATTTAGCATTGCATTGCATCACATGATTGTATCAATCAAATGCCCAATTTCAATCTATCTATGCCCACCGATCTAGATCTTATGTACTTAATCTACCGGAGTAGAGAGCAATAGATTTAATCATGGCATTGCGAACAATCGAATTTATCTAGATTAATCTACAAGCTTGCAATGCATAATAGATTGGTTTGTGACTTACATACCTTGCACCTTGTAGAGCGATTTGTGCTGATAATGTATTGAGAAATAATAAACGCCGATGTAATCCACGCAATCAATCAACAGAGAACAATTGGAGACGAAGCCAATAAACGAAGTCTTTATTAATCTTTGGATTGATTTCTTGTACATGGACTTATCTATTTATAATAAAAAACCCCTCAAGGGTAAATTCGATATTTGCCCACAATGTAACATTCTAGGTCTTGCAACCTTCTAGGTTTCATACCAGTTAAACCCTTTTTGTACAACCCTATTGTAAACTACCAAATTGAGGGTCTATTCTTTTCGACTTTTGAAAATAGTTTTTGGCTACAGTACCTAACTTTCAAATAGAGTATTTTTTCAAGACGGGGTCTACAAGTTAATTGTAGTACATGTTAAAAACTCAATATCTGTACCATCCAAAATCACAAGCGATTATCTCTCTCTCCGTAATCTCTGTCGCAAACAACTAAAATTCAAAAATTTCAACCAAAAGACATAAGCCACAGCCATCAAGAACAGACTCTGATTAATTTTTCCCAAATCTAAAAAATAGATGAATTAAGTACGCAATATTTACTACATGTGTTTGCCTTTAGAAAACTCCAACAGAAAAAGTCCTGTAAATGCTATTCATTCGGGCCTAATACAGGGAATCTTATCTGAATAATATTGATTTATATTATTTTCCTATAAAATTTCTATGAAATTATGGTAGTCCAAACATTGAATACTTGTGAAAGCTAAGGTCTCGAAAAGTTACCCAGTCAGGGGAGGGTGGATTCTATTTCTACAGCCATGCCATGCAAAACCTGAAGGTCAAACTCAATGCATTTGCCATATACTCAATGCATTTGCCATAGAACACGCCATCCTTTCATGTCTGTTTTCATGGGCCCCTTTTTCAATGTTCAGCTTCCATCCGTCAGATCAAGTGTAATCGGAGGATGCACGCAGCCTCAACGCGCTGCAACCTGATCAAGGGAGCTGCTCTTCGTCGGGGCCATTGACCATCTGCTCCGAGCTTCGTCTCGCCGCCATCCATCATCATGCACCCGGGAACGCACGGGGCCTCGCCGCTGACCGCCATCGCGATAGCTCCCCGCGCGTGAAAACTCGTTACCGGCCTCCAGCGCGAGCAGACCTTGCCGCCGACCGTTGCAGGCTTCTTTCCTCACGTGAAACCTCGACGCTGGCCTGCACCGGGCACGCGGAGCACCCGGAGTCCTCGCCAGTCATCACTGCACTCTTTCACACGGGCAGGAGCTCGAAAATTCGTGGCCATTTAATTGTTGGTGTTCATGGTTAACACGGAATGATAGAGATGTTTTTATTTTTTCTTCAGTGGTGCTGCTCGTTAAACTTGTACAAGCTGATGATGCATGGAGTAACCGGTCAAGGGAAGCAACTTCGAGATGAAGAAAAATACGCTCCCGGCGATGAAGATAGATTGCCGAACGCTGTAGATATTGCAGATTTTGGTTTCGTCTAGTCGTTTAATTTTCGTGTTGAACTTTATGTTCCTTTCTGTAATTCCCTAAAGACCTCTTGCAATGATAACCCCAGTTATGAACCTGTTTTGCTTTCAATTAAAGGTTTTGGTCTGTGGTCAAAACAAACTTCATGGCAGCCGCCTCCCACGCACCGAATGTTGGAAATTAATCTTGACTTTTGTATCTAGTTGGTAGTAGCAGCAGCATGCACGAAGTAGCTAGAAGCAGTTAGAGCTGTTACTCGGCCGTAAGTGTGTGTAGTTGAAGTTCCTATCTTTGTGGCATGCATTAGTGGAGCTAGTGATGCATGTTAGTTAGTTTGCATGTAGCATTAGTGGAGCATATCCGTGGCTTTAGGAGTGCATGGCATGAGACAACCAGCCAAGGTCATGTGCTTATTTAAGCCATTGTAATCAGTTTGTTAAGGGTGGTTCCAAAGAGAAACCAAGTAGTTTTGACTGAGCTTGTGTTCTTCCAAGAAACTTAGTGTGCGTGTGTTTTAATAGAAAGGAAGTTATGAGTGAGTCTTCTCCAGGAGAAAAGCTGGGCCAACACCGAAACATAGCCACACCTCAGACAAGCCTCTTTTTTTTTTTTTTTTGAGGTGAAGCAAGCCTCCTTTTGGGACTTACTTAAGTTTCATTGTTGTTGTGTATAAGGTGTTCGACGAAAGGCCTATAGCTTGGATATCTTTGAAAAATTTTCAATCTGGATTGCTTTGCATGGGCGGCATTGCTTTGTTGTCTTCCGCGCGCGCTGTCATGACCTCGCCGCCGCCTCATCAACATGTGTCGTCTTGACTTCACCGGTCTTCTCTGCTGACTTGCTGTGTTTCTTCACCAACTTCACCACAAGCAAGTTTTATTGGCCTATGGAAGAGGCTTGAGAATATATGTTGCATGTATAACATGTGCGGTGAAACGCCTGAGTTATTAGATTGTTGGATCCGAGTTTCATTTTAAGTTCTTTTTGTCTATTGCCTATAGGGTTCTCTGTGTCTGTGCTGATACCAAATATTTCAACAAAAATTTCAGATTTGCTGTAATTTTATGCGGTGCGTGAGGACATGTGCTCGTTTATCTCACGATTTCTTTGCAGGACCTTGGGGCATGGGCACAGAAGGTGAGAATACACCATTGGATCTGACTCGTGAACATAATAAACAACGGAATCAAGTGTTGGTTGATGCTGTTGTTGGCATAGATTACGATAAAAAAAAGAGGAAAGCTCAAAGGGTGATGAAACTGCTATAGACGATAAGGATATACTAGCAAATGATTTGGTCAGATTTGTAAGCTATGCGATGGCGGCCGGAGGTGGTCGGCTCTGCGATGGCTTGACCGGCGCTGGTAGCAAGTGGAGTCACAAGAGTGAGAGCAGAGAGAGAGAGAGAGAGAGAGAGAGACGTACGAGAGGCGTTGTGCGGGCGGGCGCCTGTGTGTATTGTTGCGTGGGTGCGTGGTGAGCTACTGGGCTGGGCCGGGCCGGTGGGACGACCCAATGAATGGGTTATGATCTTTTTTTCATTTACTTTTTCTCTTTATTTCCATAACAGAACTTCAATTTCAGTATTTAATTTCAGAACCAAAATGTATTTTAAAATAAAACAAGATATTAAATGAATCAACTTGAATTGTTTTTCTGATCAAAATTAATTAACCTTTTAAATTTTAATTAAGATTTTTCTAAATAAAGAGAATTCCTTTTTATTTTCACAAATGTAATAAACCTTTTTTAAAATCTGTTAATTGGATCTCACTATTAAAGGAAAACTCCTTTCTAATTAAATAAAATAGGTGTTTATAAAATTATATACTCAAGTTGTTAATAAAAGAAAACACTTTTCTTTCTTCAAATAAATGTTTTCCTTACTTTCTGTTGTTCCCCTTCAAAACCTTAGTAATTTGGGGAGAATCTAATTCAATCTATCGATAGTATAAGCGTGTAGTTTAGTACCGACATCTGCATGATTTTCATTTGGTTCTTAGTTCTTATTGAACTCCCTATGCGTTTTTTAGTTTCGGAGCAACCTAAGGATTTGCTGTTCACACTTGATCCGGTCTCCAATTCTTCCAGTTTCTTATACAAATTCTACACCTTTAATCATGCTGCTTTGGTTTAATTTTTCTATCAAATACTTGCAATCTACTATGGGCCTGTTCTTTTTTGGCTGCGGTTTATGGTTTTTGGCTTATGGTTTTCTATCAAATTACGCTTAATTTTTCCCCTGCATCCGCGACTGGATCCACTTGTCTTCCTTCTCTCCCTCACCCTGGGTGTCTTCCTCCCCCAAACTGAAGGTATGGAACCCAAATCGCTCAATTGACTATGAGTATGTGGTTGGATCTGTGATAGATGTTGGTATTAGTGAACATTGATATGTGATAGATGAATATATTAGTTGGATATATGATAAATGTTGTATTAGTTGGAAATATGATAGATGTTGTATTAGTTGGAAATATGATAGATGTTGTATTAGTTGGAAATATGATAGATGTTGGTAGGTCTGTTGTAGTTTGGTCATTCCCCATTCATCCTTGCTGTTCAAGTGAACTGGTTTGTTTCCCCACACCCCCCCACAATGGTGGCTGCACGTCGAAAAGTGTATGGTGTTTCTTTCAGGAGATATGCTAACTTCCACTTTTAGATCTCTCTGGAAAATTGATGCATGCGGAAAGATTGAGCGTTTCTCTGGGTTTTGCCTCATGGGAACTAGCAATGCTAGAAAGAAAGATCCCGTTTGAATGTGTGAGTGTTGCTGTTTGAGCAGCCTACTTTGTTTTCTCTTTATTTTCTTTTTCTTTGTTTCAGGTTTTCTTTAATATAGTTTAGTTGGGTTCTCCTTTCTGTTCCCCTAAAACAATGTACCGAAAACATGAAAAAATATTTCAAGCTCTGTTATTTTGCTGCCACCTATGATATGACGTCACGTGCAGCCCATTAGGGCCTATGTGATGGCACTCCGGAGGGCGGCAGCCACAATAGCTAGGGCCGTCCGGGATTCCTTATCTATCAAGTTATTGATAGAATATGGTCTTATCTACTAGGAAGACTGTCTTTATTACTTGGAAAGATAATATTAGATTGTTAGATGACAGGCTTTATATAAGCATGGCATTGTCATCTCATTTACGGATTAAAATATCAGAAAATTGACTAGATTTTCAACAATCCAAAAACTTGATAGGTCTTTTGAGTTGGCTTTGTTGCGTAAACCGCACCCTCGTTGATGGTTCCAATTTTAAGAGATGGCGTGCATGTGCAATCTTGTGGTTTCTTGCTATGGAATGTTTTCATGTTGCACAAGGCAAGCCCATTGAGCCTCTATCTGCGAGAATGAGCATAAGTTCAATATAACGGATAACTTGTTTGAGGTGCACTTGTTAACATCTTGGCGGATAACATTGTGGATGTGTACATCCATTTGCCTGAGCAAAGAGATGTGGGATGCACTTGAGGCCAAGTTCGGAGTTCCGATCTTGGCGATGGTATATGTCATGGGCGGTTCTATGACTACAAGATGGTGATGATGTTACGTGTAGAACAAGCTCATGAGATTCGGCGGCAAAGGAGCTTGAGAACAATAAGTGTGAGTTCTGGGACAAGTTTGTGCCTAGCGGTATTATATGTTACCACCTTCTTGGTGAATTTTGCTACCTCTCTAAAACACAAGAGGCGGAGTTGATGTTCAGATCTCATTGGCGATCTTAGTGTTGAAGAGAAAAAAAAGATACTCGTGGCAAGAAAGTTCTCTGCTGGGGAGGTTCTTGTAACATCACGAAAATTTTAACGAAAATACAAATCTTTTGAATTATTTTGCAATATATTTTGGAATTTGGATTTTAATTGAGTTTCCTTGAATTTGGTTGAGGTTTCAATAATTGGAAATCTAAGCAAAATAAAAGCGAATGTTAAAGGCCATAAATGGAATATGGAGTAAAGAACCCATAATTTTGAATTCGAATATGAAAAGATGGTTCATTGAAAGAAGTACAATTTGGACACTCAAAATCTATAAATACAATTTATAAAAAAGTTAAATAAAATTTAAAATAGAAGACTAGTATATTTTGTATCAAGATAATTGAACCAAGTCTTGAGTTAAAATTTCAAAAAAATAGAAATCAATAATCTTAAATCGAAATAGAAATTCAAATTTCAACTCAAAATTTCTAAAACTTCAAGTTTTCTCTCTCTCCCTTTCTTTTCTTTCCTCTCCTCTTCACGGCTTTTCTTTGTATGAGACCTTTCTCATCCATGCTAGGCTGCTTGACTCCCATTGCTCTCCATGCCTCCTCCCTCTTCACTCAGCTGCAATTTCCCCATTCTCCGATGCCAATCTCATGCCGCCTCCTCCCGTCACTCTCCCTCAGGATTCCCCTGGGAAGCATCCTCGAACCCAGAACTTCCCAGGCAGGTCGCGGAGCTTCTCCCAGCAAGCCGCTTCAACCCGGCGGCTTGGCGGTCAGCCTGACTGCTGTGGACCCTCCGGCCGAGCCAGCGGTGGGGTGAGCTCTCTGCGTCCTCTCACGCTCACTTTCGTTCCCTCCTCCTCCTTGGCGTCGTCTTTTCCACCCTACTTTAGCCTTTCATTTCATCGTAGCCTCGCCTGCCGCCACACCTCCCAAGGCTCTCTTCGTTTCCTGGTAGCATTTCGGTCTGCCCCTTCCCGACCACTTGCCGGCCAATCGTGTGGGGCCACAGGAAACTCCCTCCTCCGCCTCTGCGCATTGTATAGCGGTTTGTTGCCTCCTTTACTCGGGTAACACGGTCGGTAGAGTGGCTTCTTCGTCGTGCATTCACCCTGGCCGGGTTCGATCCCTATTGCTTAGAAATAAAACATGATTTTTCTTGTTTTAGCGAGCTCATGATGAAGAAAATCGAAATAATTAATAAAGATGCTAAAAATTTATTAGGATATAAATGAGCTTATTTAATGTTCAATCATGGATTAAGTATTATATGTTAGTAACTAATGTGCCTATAACCTTTTATTTTAAAGCCCAATTACTAATTAATGGCATAGTGAGGTATTAAAGAAATATTGTATGGAGCTATGCTCTCATGGAATGATAATTTAGCGAGATAAGATTGCCTAAACAATAAATAATAAATGATTTAGAATTACCCCTTTTGCAAAATTTAAACCCTAAGCCATTATCCTCACTAGCAATTATGAGATTCCTTCTTGACTATTAAGTGGCTTTGGTTAAATGTCAAATTATAATAACATATATACCCTAACATCATCATAAAAACAAATCCCACAGGTAGGTTTAATTAATAGCTATATTAAAGCGTGAATCCGTACACCAAGCCTTGTTGGATAAATAAGTTTAAACTAAAATCTAAATCTAAGCCTAATAATAGCAGGGGTATAGACAAAATGATAACACATTTGATTAAATCTTGACTTTAGAATTAGTGAGCATGATCAAATATAACAAGCAAGGACCCATATAAATAGACCCAAATTCAAATTAAACTTAGCCTAGCGATAAATGGAGTTACATAAAATATCATACCACAAAATGTTAAAAACATAAACTATGAGATTGTAGGATCGAAATGCAGCAGGAGAGGTTGAATGGTGCCTTTAAAATTGACAAATATCCACAAAATCTTTGTCTCAATAGCTATAGAAGCTATGAAGAAGGAAAAATTGCTCCTTTGGGCGCAGCGGTTTTGGCGATTGGTGAAGAATACTATAAGCGAGACACCATATGATCGTAAAAGAAAGCTAAGTCAAGCTGCAGCCAACAAAGGAAACCGAAAATTACGAAAATGGAAGGCGTTCGGCAATCAATCCAAGCAGTGAAATTTTTGTCTAGCTGGAAGCTATAGAAGAAATAGAAGCAAAGCGAAAAATAAAGGAAATTTGACTGCATGTTACAGAAGGATCACCTAGATCGATGATAAGTAGTAAAAATTTCATAAGATCATTTGGACTACATGCAGGAGAGACAAAAAACAAACAAAAATGAAAAACTTGATTTTCTTCTCGGATCGCTAGCTCAAGTTTTCTTACGAGATGAAACACTCATTCCTTTGTCAGAGAATATCAAAACCCAAGATGACTAAAACCAAGGGAAGAACACCATCTGAAGGAAGCATTTGGACAACACAAGATCCTAATTAAATCATGCAAAGAAGAAATGCAATTGAAAACAAAGAAATCGGGAGGCCAAGCTGAAAGCTGAGTGATCTGCAAAGGCAAAACCTCCAAAAGCAAAGTGAAAAAGAAACAAAATGCATCACGTGAGCGGACCAGAAAGCGATGGCGCAAATCTTTGGATGAGAATAGTGGCCCCCAAAAAGACACGATAAAGGCTGAAACTATTTGATGCTGCTAAGAACTAACAACAACTACTAGCGAAAGAGATAAAAGCGAAGATTCGACATCTTGCGGAGAAGCAGAGGAAGTTGGCAATCTAGAAACTACGAATAAGAACTTTGATTCACCTCTTGCTCTTGGGAAAAGAACCAAGAAATCTTTGAGGCTCCTTCCCATCTGAGCAACCAAAACGACTACTCAAACTAGGTTTAACTAAAGATCCAAGATTCGTGAGGAAAAGCCAAAAGTCGTGAAACGACCATTCATCTCATCCTCCTCAACCTAAGAACTCAACCACGGAAGATGAACTACGAAGAAGAGCTGACTCCATACGTAGTTGCAATAGAATGCAAAATCGCCTCACTTCTTTTAACAACTCACCAACCATCCATAAGAAAAGCAAACTCCAAAATCCATTTCAAAACCGAGAAGTAGCGACCATCAAGATCATTCTCATATTGAAAGAAGATGACTACGGATGAGTCCCATGAATATTTGAACAAGAGAAATGATTGGGTTCTTACTCAATCCTCCTCTCTCTCAATCCTTAAGAACACAAGAGCCTCACATGCTACTTGGGAGGAACACAACACACACAGTGAATGAGCTCTCTAAACCCTTCAAAAAGCCTTGTGATCCTCAAGGGTATGCAGCCCCAACACCTATTTATAGCCCTTGGCTGGGTCTCCAACCCGTTCTGTTGGCTAAACCCTAGCAGGCCGTCTCCGCTTGTGCGACCTTGCGAATTGCCGGTCGCCCCTCACGCACCCAGGAAGCTTCCGTCCCTTGTCGTGTCGCCTCGCAACCACATCGAATCTCGCCGTCTTGACACATCAGGCCGTTCGACCTCAGCGCCACTGCGTCTAGTCAGTCACCTCGTGTCTCATGCGACTCGCCTCGGCGTCTGCGGCAAACTCGGACAAAACACATCAAATAGCACCGCTCGACACATGAAAGCATAAATAGCATCGGTGACTATTAAACCCAACACATCAAATCATCGAATAATCATCCTAATCCTATTGACGGGTTTGACCAAGTCCGGCAAGCCCGTTGCACCCATAGCGACATGGTCGAACCAACCAACTCAAACTCGACTTCCTAAGCGATGTCAATTACTCATCATACACATGGGATGACCTCACATGGTCTCTCAATCTCCCCTTGATGAGTATATTGACAAACAGAAAAACATGAAGTTGAGTATGAAGAATCCAACATGGTCCAAGAGAAATGAAGCTAATGACCATCGTGAAGGAGCAAAAGAAAGAACAAGTTTTCCTCAAAGCTCCCAAAATGACTTTTCTACCACTATTCTTCCTTTTTGGCAATAAACACATCAAGAATGCAAGGAGAAATAAGTCATGAAAATGGATGAAATGAAATTTGATTTGATTATTCTAAGCATTTAGAGCCATGAGAATTATCCAAAATGACCATTAAAATTACATCAAGCCATAACTCAAAAGAATGCTATCTAGATCATATTTGGATATGTATAAGCTAGCTAGCACAAATAGATAATGATGAAGTGTAATGCATTTTGTGAGCGTGTCAAGTCATCAATAAGCAAAGTCTAGCTAGAGATATCCAAGGATGATGCAAGCCATGTCAATAAGCTAAGCGGAACCAAGAAGCTAATATTGAGTCCAAATAGAGTGCTATTATGCTCAAGAATAAACATTGGTTCAAATACTTGGTTCTTTTGAAACTTAAGCAAATTGAGCACAAATGACATATTTTTCTTTTGAAACTTATGGTCATTTCAACCAGATTTTGTTAAGTCTTGTGCTAGATCTCAAGCCTTGTCGATCATTCAAGCGAAGCTTAAGGAAATGATCTTGGTCATCAAAACTCCCAGAGTTCATGCCTAGTGCAATGGCAAGCCGTCTCATGAGAAAGAATTGGTGAGATCGGTTTTTAACAAAAGATCTTTGCTATTGAAATGATTGTACTAACCTATGCATTATCAAGAGACTAAACAGCTCAATCTAAGGCTCAATAGAGATTCAACGCTCAACTCGACCTATTTGACATGGCATGGATCATAAAAGGATAGCTCAAGAAAGACTAGTCTGCATGCTAACATGACAAGTTTTTAGTTCAAATTGATGGTTTTAATTAACACACATATGAAGATATGATAAATATAGCAAATGAGCACAAGTCATGGCAGGTGTAAAGCATTGTAAGCATGTCATAACAGGATAATAATCAAGGCTCAATGTGGTTATATTACAATGCGAGAATGTCATCGAGAAAATCCGACTCCCCTAAACAAGTGATGCGACTTTTAGTTCAAGTTGAGTTAAGTCAATATTAAGCTCGAGCTCCCAAATAAGCTCCCCACAGACCAAAGCAATAAACAGAAAGGCGGCAAATAAAATCCAGGAGGGTCCTTAAAACATAGATAAGATAGAAAAAACTTGGCTCGAATGACTCTTATCTACATATGACTCGGGCGAGCGGTTGTCGAGAAAAACACACACTAGAAGGCAAACCGTACCACATCTCTGCAGGGTGGCCACCCTCGCTAGAACCTACAAGAGTGAGTGAGCTCAACCTGGTGAGATAAAGTAGCTATCACGAAAGCACAAGATAAGGTAAAGTCTAAGCAACTCGACAAGAGACACACTCTAACCTATCTTGGGAAGGACTAAACCCTGCAAATGGGGCAATAGTAAGGAGACGAAGCATAATTAGAATTATAAGCGATAAAAATCTCCCCTCACAAGAGTCCATGAGACAGACCACCCCAAGCTCTCCCCATGAAAACCTCGTGCTATCAAAGGCTTGGTGAAGATATCGATAGCGGTGGTCACTCTCCTGGCTGGTCTGATGTCACCCTTCTCTACATGGTCTCGAAGAAAATGATATCGATATCAATATGCTTGGTCGAGAATCTTGCTGTGGGTTCTTGGTAATGCTAATTGCAGGCGTGTTGCAATAAAGCGGAACACGGTCGATAGCTAACAAAATCCAGTCGAGACCATCAAAAGCACCTAGTTCTGACAGGGCTGCGACAGCGTGCTCGGCCTCTGGGTGGGTACATGCAACACCGGGCCTGGGGACGGAAGCGAGAAAGTGCCAATGGTGGCGGTGCAGTGCTCTTCCTATCTATCCTCTGAGAGAAGGCTCTAAGAGATGAGCGGGAGGAGGAAGAGTACCAGAATACCATAGTCAATGGTAGCTCGAAGGTGCGAAAGATGCTCTTCACTTTGGAGGTGAGACACGAGAAAACTGAAGCCAGAGCACATAGACACAGGAAAAGTGTATGTCATGTCTCGGTGAGGTACAGAGAGAATCATATACGAACTCCTTTTGATCAAGCGGCTCGATGTCCTCATCGGGTCAAGTGTGGCCGTAGAAGCCATCAGTTGACAGGCTTTCCATCACTCATGTCGAAGCGTCTCGGGGAGATCACGGGTGTACTTGCCTTGATGCAGAAGGTACCCTCAAGTGCTTGATCAGGAAGCCAGGAAGAAAGTCAACTCACATCATGCTCATCTCAAACTCGGTGCTCATGACATCAGGCTGAAACTAGAGCATGAGAAGAGCAGCAAGATAATATCATCGACATAAATTTGGTGACGGAAGGTCATTGCCAGCCAGGCGAATGAACAAGGTCTTGTCAACTTTACCCATCTCGAAATCATGTCTCAATAGATGGGACTTAAGCCTCTCATCACGAGCTCTAGGGGCTGCTTAAGTCCATCGATGCTTTAGAGCTTGTAGACATGATTAGGGTATTTGGGTTCTCGAAACACGGAGGTTGTCTCACATAGACTTCTTCCTCTATAAAGCCATTGAAAGGCACTCTTGACATCCATCGGTAGAGTTTGAAACCCTTAGAAGCGCAAAGGCAACAGAATTCTAATGGCCTCAGAAATTAAGCTGAGGGCAAGGTTTCCTCGAGTCTAGACCCTCAACACGGGTACCCACGAGCAACAGTCTAGCCTTGTTTGAATGACTACCCCATCCTCACTTTGCTTGTTCTTGAACACCCACTTGGTCCCAATGATATTGTGACCTCGGGGGGCTCAACAAGCGTCGAACCTGTTTCTCTCGAAACTCTCTAGCTCCTCATGCATGGCATTGACCCAAGACTCATCGGAGAGAGCATGACAAATGTCTTTGGGCTCGAAGGCAACAAAGGTAGAATGGAGACAAAAGAGTGACATGCGATTTTGGCGAGTAACGCTCAAAAGGTCTCAATGATCACTTTCGAAGGATGAGATTTTGGATATGTGCAGGAGGTCGGATGAGATGAAGTGGCCTCTACCTCGTGGTGACGAGGTGGAGCAGGCCACTAGCTCGGAAGAAGCATAAGGCTTGGTGATCACCTTGAGGTGCGGTGGAAGAAGGCACCTCAAGGGGTGGATGAGTGGATCGGTGAACAACCCTCGTCTCATCGTCCTCATCATCACGAAGATGGTCTCGGCTGCTCTAAGAACACGAGATATCGGGCCTAGTCCCGGGTGGCCTCAGAAATCACCTCACGGGTTTCTATTTTTACTAGACTCATGTTCAGGACCCTATAAGCCATGAAGAAGTCGAGTAGCCTAGAAAGATCCCATCACAAGGCGTGATTGAACTTATCTAGGTTTCGGACTTGAGAATAAAGCACTGCAACCAAACACACAAAATGAGAAACAGGTTTCGCCCATATCTCAACTCATAAAGTGCGGTGCAAGTGCCTGAGCTCATTGAAACATGGCGTGGTGGCTATAGCCTCGACCCAAAACTTCCAGCGGTGTAGAGTATTCATCGAGCATCGTCACGGCCATCTCGACCAAGATGCGGTTCTTCCTCTCAGCGCCATTCTGGCGTGGGACGTGCGGAGAATAGAGTGCTCCACTGTCTCATCACGAAACTCTCGAGTAGAATTCTTGAACTCCGTGCCATTGTCCTGCGGATCGCTACATGAGGCACCGGAAGCTCAACGACCTACTATAAAGGCCTCGAAAATATGTAATCTCATCCTTGAGGCTAAGAAAAACACCCAGAGTACATCGAGAAGTCATCGACCACAACAAGAACATACCACTTCCCTCACGCTAGCGAACTCGATTTGGTCCAGCGTGTCCATATGGAGCGGTGTCCGGTCATCGGTCATAATGGCGTGTGGGAGGATGAGCGACCATCTTGCGTCTGGGCATGGGCACAAACCAGATCTTTGACCATCTTGAGTTTGGCGACCACGAATGAGATCGTGGCCGCCTCGGGTCAAATGGTCAAATCTAATATGACCAAGTCTCCTATGCGGAAGGAAGGTCGCGGGACTCGAAGCAACTAAACACTGAGAGGATCACGAAGACTCCCAAAGCGAAATCCCGCCGGGACTACACGAAGAATCAAGAATTTTGCAATTATTTTTCTTAAAACTCACCTCAAAGCCGTCATCGGTGGTGAAAGCGGAAAGCAAATTATCTGCGACTTACTAACCAAGGCAACATCTTTCAAAATGAAAGAATCATTAACGTGCTTTGCACCTTTGGCGATGGCCGGATGAAGCATCTCGGGTGATCGTCTCATCACACGGAGCGGGCGAGGAAAACCAGCGGAATCTCGGTCATGTGTGAACACCGATCTCTGAGCCAAACCTTTCCCTTCTGCGGCAGTGCGAGTAAACAAGAGCAAAGTCTCGTCTTGGATAAATCAAAATAGATTTTGGAACCCAATATTGAGTCACCGTCGGAAGGAGAAGTCACACACGGTGACCTCTAACTACCTGCGCTTTCAGTCGCTCAAAGAGCGAAGGTATGAGCAGACAGGCATTCTTTGGATCCAGCTCTGGAAGGCGAGTGAACTGCAAACAACATCTTGATCACGCGCGGTAGGCATCTCGATGGGAAGCGAGATCTACCCTCGAGCAGCGAAGTCATGACGGGAGGGGCATGAGGGCGAAAAATAGAAAACTCGGAAGAACCAAGTCCTCGATCTTCCCTACTGCTTGATGGCAAGCCTAGACCTCGTGTTGGTCTTAGGTGCACTCAAGTGCAGGGGCGACCACACGATACGCCTAAGTGCCTCGGCCACGGTCTCTACAGCATAATCTTGGCGGCGTCGAAACCGCCGATCGATCACATGTCCATCGCCCGGAAGGTGCAATGATACTTCACCGAGGGTAGAAGTAGCATGATGAGCCGTATACGAGGCCGGCTACGGGTGGACTCACCTTCGAGAAATCCCTTGGACAAAGCCGCGGTTGGGTTGAACTTTCTCGGTCCACAGGCTTGACCTCGATCACACCTGCATGACTGAGTGCGAAACGGTAGGTGGATGCTTCCTCACATCCTCAAGAAAATCATACCCTAGACCTTGATTAAACTTGCAAATCTTGGACTTGTCTAGAATAAGATTGACTTTTCTTGCCTCCACGAATCTTTCAAGAGTGTTCATAAGTCTTGGCACTCTGAAGAGAGGTGCAGAAGGAGCAAGGAAGGAGAAGTGACGGAGGAGGAAGGAAGAAGAACCAGCAATGAAGCGAATGGTGTGCGTATCTCTCCTTATGCACGGCCGCCTCAACCTTGGGCTTAGCGGACACAGGAGGCAGTCATAATCCTAGCCATTTGGTCTTAACTCTTCATAGCGTCTCTATCATATCCTTTTCCAACACCTCGGCCACGAAGGCACAAGCGGGGCGTGATTTTTCTAGGAGGTCCTTAGTTAGCTTCACATTTATCATCCAAAGCAATCAAGTTAGATTTTAGTTTATCACAATTTTGCATGGTGAGCTAAGGGGTCCTTAAACATCTTGAGCCATTTTCTTATTGTAGTCAATCATTTCTTCAATTGTTTGAGGCGATTCAAGTTCGTGGTTAACTTAGGACAATTCGCATGAAGCAATAGGCTCAAGTAGAAAACTTAACTGGCAATTTTATGATCGGCGTTTTAGATTCATCTTTAAGTTATTACAACTTTCACAAGTCTCGGGCGGATCGAGCAATGTATAAAGACCTCTAAAGCATTATCCTTATCCTCACATGAGGTGCGAAATAGTCTCAACGGTGAAGATGAAAGCAGGAACTACCTACTCATCCCAAGCTCGGCAAGAAGACTAATGTTCTCCACCTTAATCAAATCAAGCTCGGAAGACAGACTAGCATGAGAGGTCCTTAATTTCTCCATATCTCCAAGCAAGGCAATGCATGTATCACAATCATCACGGGAGGATATAAGTGAAGTAAGCTCTCGTGATAGTCTATCTACTCCTTCACCTCGCTACACCTAGCTCTAGATCTAGCATGAAATCCTCCTAGCAAGGAAAGCTTCATTAAGTTGGTCATAGGAGGGATATACCTCGTCAGTCGGGAGTAGAGCTCGTGTCGTGATCTCGCCCTCAAGGGCCATGAAGCACATCTTTGGAGAAGTTGTCGCCGCCATCCTTGCGTTCTGATCTCCCGTCCGTCGTCGTCGCTCCATCCCTCCACCTCACGAGGTCGAGGTCGTCGAGCAGGAGGGGCAGGCGGAAGCTTCTTGGCCTTCAAAGTCGCGGAACTTCTTCTTGCCTTGCGTAGCTAGAGGCTTCTTGTTGCGGTTCTTGTCGGTGTAGTCGTTCTTGCACGAACCGTAGTAGTTGTTCTTGCCCTTCTCCGACTTGGGCGGTTGCCGAATGTGGTTAGACCACCACTCGAAGCAAATCACAGGTCCTCCTCTCTTTCAGTCCCTCCTTCTCTTGTAAGCATGAGAAAATTTGCGAGCAAGGAGGCAAGCGATCATCCATCTTTGCTCTGGCGATCATCGATTCGTTCGAGAGGCGAGAGGGCCGCCAATTGAATCGGAAGAGGCGAAGAAGAAAGCGGGATCGGTGACCAAGGCCATCGGCGTGACTTGACCTCTGAGAGCGTCAATCTCGTGAGTCTTGAGGCAATCTGTAGCGTCAAGAGTCGAGTCGAGAGATGTCGTGTCTTTGATGGTGGTCACTTTCATCTCCCACCACGGTCGAGTGCGGTGAGCATCGGCGGCGTTGTCAGAGTCGGGCGTGAGACCACGCTCGGAGGTTGCTCAAGATCTTGTGTAAAACACTCATCAAGGGACTCGCCCGGTGACATTTCAAGCTTCTTTGTAATCTCGCTCGCGGTCTGTCATGCCGTCTTTATTTGGGTGGTGCCCTCATGGTAAGCATTGAGGTCGCCCAAATATCAGCCAGACGGAAGATGAGATATGCGGTCAAACTCACTACGACTCGAGGCCAGGTTATGATGTTCCTTGCCTTAGTGATGAGGACATCACTTCTTGGATATACACAACTCCTCCACTTGATATTCAGGACCAATTACTGGAAACTCATTGAATTTACATGAGCTCGTTCCTAAGTACTTCTTTTTGTTCATTTGAGAATCGATTACTACCTAATGATTTAATTATGATTAGGAACCATGGAGAGGATCAAAAGTACTTGGAGAAGAGACTCTGAGGCGCTGAGTCCGCAACCATAACTTGGAGGTCCATCTTCAAGCGGCCATAACTTTTGCATCGGACTCGAAATCAGTTGCTTTTTTGAAATGGGTGAAATTAAATTTTACATCTGAATCTCCCCGACTTTGTCGGGTTCGACAATTATTTTCCCGAAATTCGGCCTGGAAGTGTAGTACTCGCGCTCGAAACTGAATCACGATTTTGCAGCATTCATTAATTTCATGGCCACTCCTTACATCCGATTGAGTTGCAACTTTGTGTGGTTCCTATTTCTGTGATCTGCTCTGTGAAAAAATATAAAAAATACAAAAAAAAGAAAAATTTCGGCTATAGTAGAGAGAGAGAGAGTGCTATCCATAGCGCAAACAAAAAAAGAAGAAAAAAAAGAAAGCAAACACAGTTTTAGGTGCCAACAATTTATTTGTTTTGTGCTTATGCTGAATTGAGCTTCTCGTTACTGGACATCTTTGTTCTTGTCGTTGCTTTCATATTACATGTGACTCCTTGTTCATCATCTCATACTTGATATAGGACACATTTAGGCGACAACTAGGACCATACTTTGGACATTTATTCAGCATTACTATGTTATTGATTTGTGTTCCAGCGACATATTTGGCCTTCAAACTCCATATATCTACTACGATAGCAGTTTGACCTTGCAATCGTACCGCATCGACAAGGTATCACGAACCGACCCGGTTGTACCATCCGCGCTTTCGTAAGCACACTTGTAAAGCTTGTAAGCCACTTCCTTCTTGGTTTCCTTCCCTTCCTTTGTAGTTGATAGGGATCATCCTTTTGTTTTCCTGTATTTCCCTAACCATGGCGAAGCGAAGAGGGCGGGACAGGTCGATTTCAGCGAGTGTGTTAGTCGCTGACCGGCTACAAGTGCGCTCGACAAACAAAACTTCCTCCTCGATCTCGTGAGATTGGACACCATCGTCGCCGCCATTACGATTGAACACCACGGAGGCATTGGCGGGTGGGCGGCGGATGGTGACCTCGCGGTGGGATGGACACATTGGAGCGTCTACCATCAGATGGCCATCATCATGATGACGCCCGCAGTATGATCTTGATGGCAACATTGATCGTGGGCGACACAAGATGCCGACTACGTCGTGTCTTAAAACCGACATGGTATGGGGTAATAACCGGAACCGTCATGTAGCGGCGACCCTTTTGCTAAAGTGAAGTTTACCATTCCATCTTTCGGTCTTTATGATCTGAAATATATCTTGATTGGGAGATGACGGTGAAGCGGTTTAACTCTCACTTAGTTCACGAGCAACATAGAGTTAGACAAGCTACTAGTGAGTTTAAGGACTTTGCTATTATACGGTGGAATGAACTAAGTACCATAAACACAACTGATACATGGGGCGCTTAAAGAAGCTATCGTGTCGTTTGTTCCTCCCTCATATAAACTTGAATTGAGAAAAAATTGCAGCGCTTAGAACAAGGTGATAGTTACATTCAAGACTATTATCTTTGAGCTTCAAAAGGGTATGGTGCGTTGTGGGGTTGTTGAGGACACGGAGGATAAGATTTGTCGTTTCTACGGAGTTCTGGTGAAATTGAGGACATTGTTGATTATAAAGAATTTACTATCAACGGTTGTTCCACCTTGCTATGCTTGCGGAGAAAGTGCGAGGGCACATGAGAATCAACTAAAACCTTGGACGACCCTTCTACACCCATGACGACTACATCGTGGGGCCCAAGTCTTCTTGATTTCGTTCTCCTCCACCACAATGAACAAGATGGCGGCGGCGCCATAAAACCACTTTCCGACCGCCTTGTAGATTCTTCAAAAATTCTTTGCGAGGTCCGGACAAGGTTCTTCTTCCGTGGCTTCAGGCGCTCCTCGGCATTGATGCCACATTGTCATGGACTTGGTCATGCGGAAAAATTGCCCTAGCCAGCGGGCATACGCCGCCCACGAGAAGATGGGCTACATCAGCCGCCGGATATCGAGGATGATGATGATGTTCTGCTGCCCGGGCGACAATGGCGGTGGTGATGGCGACCTGCGTCCTTGGTGGGGCGTCCGGCACGGCCTTCTGAGCATCATTGTGCGTGAGTCCTCGGCCTTGGTACAACAAGTAAACTTCAACGCCATAATTTGTTTCAGACCTTCTTTGCAATCAAGAACCGGCGTGCACGTGTCATCATTGATGGAGGAAGTTGCAACAACTTGGTGAGTTACGATTTGGTCAAGAAGCTTGGCTTGACCGCGACCGCATCACATCCATACCATATTCAATGGTTAAATGACTCTGGAAAAGCTAAGGTAACACAAACATCAAGTCCATTTTCCCATTGGTGCTTATGTTGATCATGTTGATTGTGATGTGGTTCCCATGCAAGCATGCTCTCTTTTATTAGGTGGACCTTGGGAATTTGATAATGATGCTTTACACCATGGTAGTAGTAACACATACACTTTTATGCATAAGAAAAGAAGTTACTTACGCTTTGACCCGGTGAAATTATAGAGGCCGATGGTGAGCTGCTACTTATGATCAAAGGAACATGATAAATCTGAAAGCAAGTAACCAATTTGAAAAATTCTGTTATGCTTGCCACAAAATCGAACCTTCTGCAATTGATGATGTTAATGATACATGCTATGCTTTTGTGCAAAGATGCTTTATTTTCTCTTGATAATATGCCTTGCACTTTGCACTCCACATCACTAACCTTTTGGGAGTTTAGAGATGTTTTCCCGATGAGATACCTCGGGACTTCCACCCATTCGAGGATTGAGCACAGATTGATTTGATTCTGGGCGAGCTTGCCCAAACCGTCTGTGTCTGAGGAACCAATCCCGAAGAGACTAAGGAGATTGACGCCAAGTCCAAGACCTTTTGGACCGTAGGTGCGTCGTGAGAGCCTTAGTCCTTGTCTTGTTCTGTTCTTTGGTTCCCAAAAGATGGTTCTTGGCGTATGTGTGTAGATTGTAGAGCCATTAACAACATTACTACGGTATATCGTCATCCTATTCCTAGGCTAGGCGACATGCTTGATGAGTTGTGTGGTGCTATAATTTTCACAAAGATTGACTTGCGTAGTGGATACCACCAAATAAGAATGAAACTTGGCGATGAATGGAAAGCGCTTTTAAAACTAAGTTAGGCTTGTATGGTGGTTAGTCATGCCTTTTGGTTTAACTAATGCACCTAGCACTTTCATGAGATTAATGAGCGAGGTTTCGTCCTTTCATTTCAAATTTGTAAATTGTGATCGTTACTTTGATGATATCTTGATTTATAGCAAGTCCATGGATGAACATTCGACTCACTTACGTGCTGTTTTTTAATGCTTTGAGATGCACGTTTGTTTGGTAACCTTGAAAGTGCACCTTTGCGGATCGAGTCTCTTTCTTAGCTATGTTGTGACTTCACAGGAATTGAGGTTGATAGAGCCAAGGTGGAGCGATATGGGTTGGCGCCCGACAGGTCTCCCAAGTCGAGTTTTCTTGGCCTTGCGAGTTTTATCGCCGCTTTGTCAAAGATTCAGCACCATTGCGACACGTTGATTGAGTTGACAAAGAGGGAGTTGTGTTCCATTGGGGCCATCACAAGAGGTCCTTTATTCTTTTGAAGGACAAGCACATACACCATTGCTCCAACCCGAATTTTGGTAAGACTTTTGAACTGAATGTGATGCTAGCGGAATTGGTATTGGTGGTGTTTTGATGCAAGAAGGCAAACTTGCCTACTTTAGCGAAAAATTGAATGGTCTGTTCTTAATTATTCCGTATGATAAAGATTGTATGCTCTTGTTAGTTCTTTAGAGGCGTAGCAACACTATTATGGCCTAAAGATTTGTCATTCATTCGATCATGAATCACTTAATATTAGTAGTCAAACCAATTTGAATAAGACATGCTAAGTGGGTTGAATTATTGAATCTTTTCCTTATGTCATTAAACACAAGAAAGGAAGGATAATGTGATTCTTGATGCTTTGTCTCGGCTATACCATGTTGTCTCAACTTGATTTATCGCATTTGGTCTTGAAACTATTAAAGAACAATATGCTTTTGATGATGATTTTAAGGATGTGTTGTTGCATTGTAAAGAGGGTCAAACATGGAATAAATCGTGATCAATGATGGTTTTTTTTAGAGCTAACCGCCTATGCATTCGATTGGATCCGTTCGTCTTTTGTTGTTGCGGGGCGCATGGAAGTTGATGGGACATTTGGTGCTAAGAAGGCGGAGGGCGTTTGGTGCATGAAGTGGCGTGCCACGTCACGGCGCGGTGTGGCGTCGCAAGTCACAAGTCACGCGATTTTCACGCGAATCTGGCGTATCTCGTGGCAGCGTGCGTGCGGCGTGTGTGTCAAACGAGACCCTCCACATATATCCATATTCAAGGAGTAGAGAGGACTCCACCATATAAATTGGTCTTCTCTCTTCCTTAGCAATATGGTACTAAACAAAGTATGCTTTGGAATTAAGGAATGGACCATAAAATAGGCCACATTCTAACATGAACCGCACGATCAACATCTTCCCCGCATCACGTCCGCATCACTTCTTGATCGACTACATCGAATAGGTCATCATGTCGATCGATGGTAACGGCGCATCCCAGTGTCTCCGACACCGCCCCGCCCGAGGGTATAACCCGAAAACTTATCCGATGTATTTGTTTCGCACGCAATGAATATGTTAATAGGTGTCACAGCTTGTTCGTTAGCAAATATGAATACATCATTGTTGAATCACCATGTTTTTGTATGTCATGCTTTATATGCTCAATTTCGGATTAAAATATGCCGAAATTGACTAGATTTTCAACAATCCAAAACTTGATAGGTCTTTTTCGTAGTTGGCTTTGTTGCGGCGCTAAGCCGCACCTCCGCTTGATGGTTCCAATTTTAAGAGATGGCGGTATGTGCAATCTTGTGGTTTATCGCTATGGAATGTTTTCATGTTGCACAAGGCAAGCTCACGAGCTCTATCTCACCGAGAATGAACGCAAGTTCAATATAACGGATAACTTGTTTCGAGGTGCACTTGTTAACATACTGGCAGATAACATTGTGGATGTGTACATCCATTTGCCTACGGGCAAAGAGATGGGATGCACTTGAGGCCAAGTTCGAGTTCGGAAAGGCCAAAGTGAGTCATGTCATGGAGCAGCTCTATGACTACAAGATGGTCGATGATCGCCGTCAGTAGAACAAGCTCATGAGATTCAGGCGTTGGCAAAGGAGCTTGAGAACAATAAGTGTGAGTTACCGGACAAGTTTGTGCCTAGCGGTATTATCGCCAAGTTACCACCTTCTTGGTCGAATTTTGCTACCTCTCTAAAACACAAGAGGCAGGAGTTCAGTGTTACTGATCTCATTGGCAGTCTTGGTGTTGAAGAGAAGGCGAGGAAAAAAGATACTCGTGGCAAGAAAGTTGTCACGAGGGAGGTTCTTGTAACATCCCGAAAATTTTTAACTTGAAAATACAAATCTTTTGAATTATTTTGCAATATATTTTGAATTTGATTTTAATTGAGTTTTTGAATTTGGTTGAGGTTTCAATAATTGGAAATCTAAGCAAAATAAAACGAATGTTAAAAGGCCATAAATGGAATATGGAAGTAAAAGAACCCATAATTTTGAATTTAATATGAAAAGATGGTTCATTGAAAGAGAAGTACAATTTGACACTCAAAATCTATAAATACAATTTATAGCAAAAGTTAAATAAAATTTAAAATAGAAGACTAGTATATTTTGTATCAAGATAATTGAACCAAGTCTTGAGTTAAAATTTCAAAAAATAGAAATCAATAATCTTAAATACGAATAGAAATTCAAATTTCAACTCCAAAATTTCTAAAGCTTCAAGTTTTCTCTCTCCCCTTTTCTTTCCTCCCTCCTGCTTTTCACACGCCAGCAGCCCCACACCCTTTTCTCCGCCGCTATAAGAAGTCGCCAGCCCCCCATTGCTCTCCATGCCTCCTCCCTCTTCCGCCACGCATGCAATTCCTTATTCTCCCCGCCTCCTCCAATCTGGGCCCCTCACTCTCCTCCGATTCCTGGGAAGCATCTCAAGACCCTCGAACTTCCCCGGCACGCCGGAGCTCCCACTATAAGCCGCCGGCCGTGAGTTTCAACCGCACCACGTCCGCGCCGCCAAGACACCGTGGACCCTCCCGCCCGACCAACAAGGGGTGAGTCGCCCCTCATCGCCACGCCGCCGGATTCTCCTCCACGCCACGGTCCACCCCTTTTCCACCTCGCCACCGCCTCGCCGCCGCCCGCCCGCCATCGCCGCCGCCACCAAGGCCACCTCCCAAGGTTTCTTCGCCTCACCGCATTTTCCGTCCCGCCTTTCCCGCCACCGCCCGCCGCCGGCGAACTTTGCCGGAGGGCCACCAGCCTCCGCGTCCGAGCTCACTTACGCATTGTATAACCGATTTGTTGCCTTTACTCAGTAACACAGTCGGCCGAGTGGCTTGTCACAAGATTCACCGCCGCCCCTGTTCGATCCTCACAATTAAATAAAACATGATTTTTATCATCGTTTAGCCGAGCTACGAAGGAAGAAAATCCAAATAATTAATAAAAGATGCTAAAATTTATTAGGATATAAATGAGCTTATTTAATGTTCAATCATGGATTAAGTATTATATGTTAGTAACTAATGTGCCTATAACCTTTATTTTAAAGCCCAATTACTAATTAATGGCATAGTGAGGTATTAAAGAGAATATTGTATGGAGCTATGTTTCATGGAATGATAATTTAGCGTATAAAGATTGCCTAAACAATAAATAATAAATGATTTAGAATTACCCCTTTGCAAAATTTAAACCCTAAGCCATTATCCTCACATACTAGCAATTATGAGATTCCTCTTCGACTATTAAGTGGCTTTGGTTAAATGTCCAAATTATAACCAACATATATACCCTAACATACTGTCGCTAAAACAACTCGGTAGGTTTAATTAATAGCTATATTAAAACGTGAACTGCACACCAAGCCTTGTTGATAAATAAGTTTAAACTAAAATCTAAATCTAAGCCTAATAATAACCGAGGTATAGACAAATGATAACACGCCATTGATTAAATCTTGACTTTAGAATTAGTGAGCATGATCAAATATAACAAGCAAGGACCCATATAAATAGACCCAAATTCAAATTAAACTTAGCCTAGCGATAAATGGAGTTACATAAAATATCATACCACAAAATGTTAAAACATAAACTATGAGATTGTAGGATCGAAATGGCAATGAGGGGGTTGAATGGTGCCTTTAAAAATTGACCCCAAATATCCACAAAATCTTTGTCTCCAATAGCTATAGAAGTTATGAAGAAGGAAGAAATTGCTCACCGACGCCGAAAACGGTTTTGGCGATTGATCAAGATACCGCAAACGAGACACCATATGATCGTAAAAGAGAAACTAAAAGTCACCAATCGCAGCAACAAAAGAGAGCACCAAAAATTCAAATGGAGAGAGCAATGGCAATCAATCCAAACAAGGAAATTTTTGTCTAACTCGAAGCTATAAACTAAGACAAATAGAGCAGCAAAAGAAACTCAAAATAAAGGAAATTTGACCTGCATGTTACATGTAAGGATCATCTTAGATCGCAAGTAAGTAGTAAAATTTCAGCTAAACCGAGATCATTTGACTACATGCGGAGAGACAAAAAGCAGCACAAAAAAAAATGAAAACTTGATTTTCTTTCTCCGTATCGCTAGCTCAAGGATTTTCTTCTCAAGATGAAACCCCGCTGCTCACAACCGAGAATATCAAAACCCAAAGATGACTAAAACCAAGGGAAGAACACCATCCAAGGAGAAGCATTTGGACAACACAAAGATCCCTTAATTAAATCAAGATGCAAAGAAGAAATGCATCACGAAACAAAGAAATCAGAGGCCAACCTGAAAGTCGAACCTGCACCGCAAAGATCAAGCACTCCAAAAGCAAAGTTTAAAAGAAACAAAATGCATGCAATGAAAGCAGACCAAAGTAAACTGCAAATGCTGGATGAGAATAGTGGCCCCAAAAAAAGACACCGATAAAGGAATCAAACTATTTGATCATCGCTAAGAACTAACAACAACTACTAGCCGAAGAGATAAAACTCAAGATTCGACATCTTGCGAGAAACAGAGGAAGTTGGCAATCTAGAAACTCGAATAAGAACTTTGATTCACCTTGCTCTTGGGAAAGAAAGAACCAAGAAATCTTTGAGGCTCCTTCCCACACAGAGCAACCAAGAGAATATTTACCAAACTAGGTTTAACTAAAGATCCAAGATTCAAGCAGGAAAAGCCAAGAGTACGTGAAACGCCCATTCATCTCATCCTCCTCAACCTAAGAACTCAACCACAGAAGATGAACTCTGACCAAGAAGAGACAGCTCCATACGAAGTTGCAATAGAATGCAAAATCTGCCCACTTCTTTTAACAACTCACCAACCATCCATAAGAAAAGCAAAAGAAACCCAAAATCCATTTCAAAACCGTAGAAGTAAACACCATCAAGATCATTCTCATATTGAAAGAAGATGACTACAGATGAGTCCCCATGAATATTTGAACAAGAGAAATGATTACATGGAGTTCTTACTCAATCCTCCCTCTCTCTCTCAATCCTTAAGAACACAAGAGCCTCACATGCTACTTGGGAGGAACACAACACACACAAGTGAATGAGCTCTCTAAACCCTTCAAAAGCCTTGTGATCCTCAAAGGTATGCAGCCCCAACACCTATTTATAGCTTTTGGCTAACGGGTTCCAACCCGCTACCGGCTAAACCCTAACGGAGTCGCCTCCGCTTGTGCAGCTTTGCGACCTACCGATTCGCGCCTCCCGCACCTTCCGGAAGCTTTCCGCCTTGTCGTACGCCCGCAACCACATCGAGTCTCCGCCGCCTTCGACACATCCGACCGCTCGACCTCAACGCCACCCGCCTAGTCCGGCCACCGTGTCTCGCCACCCACTCCGCCCGACGCCCCGCAGAAACTGCATAAGAAACACATCAAATAGCACCGCCGACACATGAAAGCATAAATAGCATCAGCTGACAATATATTAAACCCAAACCCGCCAAATCATCGTAATAATCATCCTAATCCTATTGACCAGTTTGACCAAGTCCGACCGAGTCACTGCACCCACGAACGACATGGTCCGAACCAACCAACTCAAACTCGACTTCCTAAGCCGATGTCAATTACTCATCATACACATGGATGACCTCACATGGTCTCTCAATCTCCCCTGATGAGTATATTGACAAACACCGAAAAAGCATGAAGTTGAGTATGAAGAATCCAACATGGTCCAAAGAAGGAAATGAAGCTAATGACCATGTCGATGTATGAGCAAAAGAAAGAACAAGTTTTCTCAAAGCTCCCAAATGACTTTTTCTACCACTATTCTTCCCTTTGGCAATAAACACATCAAGAATGCAAGAAGGAGAAATAAGTCATGAAAATGGATGAAATGGTCAAGTTTGATTATTCTAAGCATTTAGAGCCATGAGAATTATCCAAATGACCATTAAGAATTACATCGCCATAACTCAAAAGAATGCTATCTAGATCATGACCGGATATGTATAAGCTAGCTACACAAATAGATGACGAACTCAAGTGTAATGCATTTTGTGAGCGTGTCAAGTCATCAATAAGCAAAGTCTAGCTAGAGATATCCAAGGATGATGCAAGCCATGTCAATAAGCTAAGCCGAACCAAGAAGCTAATATTGAGTCCAAATAGAGTGCTATTATGCTCAAGAATAAACATTGGTTCAAATACTTGGTTCTTTTGAAACTTAAGAAATTGAGCACAAATGACATATTTTTCTTTTGAAACTTATGGTCATTTCCAACCAGATTTTTGTTAAGTCTTGTGCTAGATCTCAAGCCTTATGCGATCATTCCAAGCGAGAAGCTTAAGGAAATGATCTTGGTCATCCAAAACTCCCCCTGAGTTCATGCCTAGTGCAATGGCAAGCCGCCCCATGAGAAAGAATTGAGATCATCTTTCAAGACAAAAGAGATCTTTTGCTATTGAAATGATTGTACTAACCTATGCATTATCAAGAGACTAAAACAATTTCAATCTAAGGCTCAATAGAGATTCAACGTCAACTCAAATTTATTTGACATGGCATGGATCATAAAAGGATAGCTCAAGAAAGACTAGTCTCGCATGCTAACATGACAAGTTTTAGTTCAAATTGATCAGTTTTAATTAACTTACACATATGAAGATATGATAAATATAGCAAATGAGCACAAGTCATGGCAAGGTGTAAAGCATTGTAAGCATGTCATAACAGGATAATAATCAAGGCTCAATGTAGTTATATTACAATGCAGAATGTCATGCAAGAAAATCCAGCCCCCAAACAAGTGATGCGCCTTTTAGTTCAAGTTGAGTTGTCAATATTAAGCTCCGTAGCTCCCAAATAAGCCCCCAACCAAAGCAATAAACAAGAGAAGTCGGCAAATAAAATCCAACGGGCAGCCCTTAAAACATAGATAAGATAGAAAACTTATGGCTCAGATCGACTCTTATCTACCCCATATGACCTGTGATCTAACAGCTGTCGAGAAAAACACACACAGAGAGCAAACACGCACTGCCTACCCGAGGGTGGCCCAACCTCGCTAGAACCTACAAGAAGTGAGTGAGCTCAACCTAGTGAGATAAGAAATAGCTATCCCGAAGCACAAGATAAGAGTAAGAAGTCTAAGCAACTCAAAGAAGAGACACACTCTAACCTATGCCGAAGGACTAAACCCAATGCACCCACAAATGCAAAGGCAATAGTAAGGGACGTAAGCATAATTAGAATTATAAAGCAAAGAAGCCCAAATCTCCCTCACAAGAGTCCATATGATGACCACCCCAAGCTCTCTCGCAGAAATGAAAACCTCGTATATCCAAAGGCTTGGTGAAGATATCACCAACCGTGGTCACTCCACAAACCGAGTACGATGTCACCCTTCTACATGGTCTCAAGAAAATGATATCTCGATATCAATATGCTTGGTCCGAGAATGCCGCACCGGTTCTTGGTAATGCACTGCGACGTAGTTATCGCAAAAGAGCGAACACGGCCGATAAGCAACCCAAAATCCCGCAGAGTCGAGACCATCCAAAGCACCTAGTTACAAAGAATCGCCGCAAAGAACGCACTTTCGGCCTCGCAGGACTCAGCAACACCGGATCGCCTCGAGGACCAGAAACGAGAAGTGCCAATGAACTAGCAGTGTGGAAGTGCTCTTCCTATCTATCCTCATGCAGAAGGCTCTAAGAGATAGACAGAGGAGGAAGAGTACCGTATACCATAGTCAATGGTAGCTCAAGGTACCGAAAGATGCTCTTCACCGCCTGGAGGTGAGACACGCGAGGAGAAGCCTGAAACCGAGCACATAGACACACGGAAAAGTGTATGTCATGTCTCGAGGCAGTGAGGTACAAGAGAGAGCCAATCATACTTCTGAACTCCTTTTGATCAACCGCTCGATGTCCTCATTCGGGTCAGAGTGGTCAGAGAAGCCATCGAGTTGACACCGCTTTCCATCACTCATGTCGAAACGCCTCAGAGATCACGTGTACTTGCCTTGATGCAAGAAGGTACCCTCCCGAGTCTCGCTTGATCCGAAGCCAAGGAAGAAAGTCAACTCACCCATCATGCTCATCTCAAACTCGTGCTCATGACATCCGAGAACTGTGGAAACTAGAGCATGAGAAGAGCCGCCAAAGATAATATCATCGACATAAATTTGGGCGAGCAAGGTCATTGCTGTCGACGAATGAACAAGGTCTTGTCAACTTTACCCATCTCGAAATCATGTCTCAATAGATAGGACTTAAGCCTCTCATACGAAGCTCTAGGGGCCCGCTTAAGTCCATACAACGCTTGGAAAGCTTGTAGACATGATTAGGTATTTGGGGTTCTCAAACCCGAGGTCGCCTCACATAGACTTCTTCCTCTATAAAGCCATTGAGAAAGGCACTTGACATCCATCCGTAGAGTTTGAAACCCTTAGAAGCCGCAGGCAAGAATTTAATGGCCTCAAGTCTCGCACAGGGCAAAGGTTTCCTCAAGTTCAGACCTCAACCCGAGTACCCCGAGCAACCGCCTAGCCTTGTTTCAATGACTACCCCATCCTCACTTTGCTTGTTCTTGAACACCCACTTGGTCCCAATGATATTGTGACCTCGAGGGGCTCAACAAGCGCCCGCACCTTGTTTCTCTCGAAACTCTAGCTCCTCATGCATGGCATTGACCCAAGACTCATCGTGAGAGAGCATGACAAATGTCTTTGGGCTCAAGGAGGCAACAAAGGTAGAATGGAGACAAAAGAGTGACATGTTGATTTTGAGCGAGTAACTCGCCAAAAAGGTCTCCAATGATCTCGCTCAAGGATGAGATTTTGGATATGTCCGGGAGGTCCAGATGAGATGAAGAAGTGGCCTCACCGTGAGTCGACGAGGTAGGAACAGAGCCACTAGCTCCGTAATAGCATAAGGTTTGTGATCACCTTGAGGTGCGTGGAAGAAGGCACCTCAAGGGTGGATGAGGGATCGGATCGTAGACAACCTCGCTCCATCGCCCTCATCATCCACGAAGATGGTCTCGGATCGCTTAAAGAACTCGAGATATCGGCCTAGTCCTGACCGCCTCATCGAAAGTCACCTCACGTGTTTCTACCATTTTACTAGACTCGCAGCCTGCACTTATAAGCCCGCCAAGAAGTCGAGTAGCCTAGAAAGATCCCATCACAAGAACGTGATTCAACTTATCTAGGTTTCCGCACTTCAATAAAGCACTTGCAACCAAACACACAAAATGAGAAACACCGGGTTTACGCCCATATCTCAACTCATAAGAAGTGCAAGTGTGCCCCGAGAAAACTCGTCAAACATGGCACGTGGTGGCTATAGCCTCACCAAAACTTCCGCGTGTAGAGTATTCATCGAGCATCGCCCCGCCATCTCGACTAAGGTACGGTTCTTCCTCTCCACGACGCCATTCGCCGTGGACGGCGGAGAATAGAACCGTGCTCCACACCGCCTCATCACAGAAACTCTCAAAGTAGGAATTTTGAACTCCGTGCCATTGTCATCGCGATCGCCGCAAGGCACCCGAAGCTCAACAGCAAGCCTACTATAAAGGCCTCGAAAATATGTAAACGTCTCATCCTTCGAGGCTAAGAAAAACACCCAAGAGTACATCGAGAAGTCATCGACCACAACAAGAACATACCACTTCCTCCCGCTAATCGAACTCGAATGGTCCAACCGTGTCCATATGGAGCAATGTCTGCATCGGCCATAGTAATCGGACCGGAGGATGAGAAGCGGCAACCATCTTGCCGCGGCTTCAAGATGGAGCACAAACCGATCTTTGACCATCTTGAGTTTCGCAGCACCACGAATGAGATCGTGGGTCGCTAATCCCAGTCAAATGGTCAAATCTAATATGACCAAGTCTCCTATGCGAAGGAAAGGTCGCGGGACTCAGAAGCAACTAAACACCTGAGAGGATCACCAGAAGACTCCCAAAACGAGAAATCCCGCAAACCAGACTACCTGAAGAATCAAGAATTTTGCAATTATTTTTCTTGAAACTCACCTCAAAGCCGCCATCGTAAGTCGAGAAACGAAAGCAAATTATACCGCAGCCTACTAACCAAGGCAACATCTTTCAAAATGAAAGAATCATTAACGCACCGCACCTTGGCGATGACGCCCAGATGAAGCATCTCCGAAGGTGATCGCCTCATCACCGAGCACGGCAAGGAAGAAAACCAACGGAATCTCCGGCCATGTGTCGTGAACACCCGAGTCTACGAGCCAAACCTTTCCTTCCCTCGCCCCATGAAGTCCGAGTAAACAAGAGAGCAAAGTCTCGATCGATAAATCAAAATAGATTTTGGAACCCAATATTGAGTCACACGTCGAAAGCGTAGTAGTCACACACGACCGACCTCTAACTACCCCACGCTTCCGTCAGCCAGAAGCGTATGGTGTGAATGAACAGATCAAGTTGTCGGCCGATCCGACCGCTACTAAGAGCGAGCCTGAGCACCGAATATGTCGATCACGCCGCAGTAGGCATCTCGATGGGAAAAGCGAGATCTACACTCGTAACCACGAAGTCATGACCAGAGGGAGCATGAGGACGAAAATAGAAAACTCTAAGAACCAAGTCCTCGATGCGCCCAAAGCTACCAACAAGAGCAAGCCTAGACCTGTGGTTGGTCTTAGGTGCACTCAAGGTCCGGGGCCGACCGAACACGCCTATGCCTCAAAGACGGTCTCTACGCTGCAATCTTGGCGCTCAAGCACCGATCGATCACATGTCCATCCTTCGACAGAGGTGCAATGATACTTCACCTTCCGAGAGGTAGAAGTAGCATGATGAGGCTTCGCCTCGAGAGGCCGGGTTGTGGACTCACCTTGCCGCCGAACTCCCTTGACAAAGCCCGCCGATTTGAGTTGAACTTTCTCGGCCCCGGCTTGACCTCGATCACACCGCGGCCACGTCCGAGCACCAGTAGGTGGATGCTTCCTCACATCCTCAAGAAAATCATACCCTAGACCTTGATTAAACTTGCAAATCTTGGACTTGTCTAGAATAAGATTCAGCTTTTTCTTGCCTCCAACGAATCTTTCAAGAGTGTTCATAAGGTACCGCACTCGAAAGAGAGAGGCAAGAGGAGCAAGGAAGGAGAAGTGACAAGCAGGAGGAGGGGAAGAAGAACCAACAGAAAAGCTTAATGGTGTGTGATCTCTCCTTATGCACGGCCGCCCAACCTTGAGGGCTTCGCAGACACACAGAGGCAGTCATAATCCTAGCCATTTGGTCTTCGTGAACTCTTCATAAACGCTCTCTACCATGTCCTTATCCTTTTCCAACACCTCAAGATGTAGGCACAAGCAGGACGTGATTTTTCTAGGAGGTCCTTAGTTAGCTTCACACATTTATCATCCAAAGCAATCAAGTTAGATTTTAGTTTATCACAATTTTTGCATGGTGAGCTAACAGGGTCCTTAGAAGCATACTCGAGCCATTTTCTTATTGTAGTCAATCATTTCTTCAAACTGCTTTGAGATGATTCAAGTTCGCGGTTAACTTAGGACAATTTACGATGAAGCAATAGGCTCAAGTAGAAAAGCTTGTAACTCAAAGAATTTTATGATCCGCCGCTTTAGATTCATCTTTGTTATTACAACTTTCACAAGTCTCAGATCGAGAAGCAATGTATAAAGACCTCTAAAAGCATTATCCTTATCCTCACATGAGGTGCAAGAAATAGTCTCAACAAGAGAAGATGAAACAGAACTACCCTACTCATCCCAAGCTCAAGAAGAAGACTAATGTTCTCCACCTTAATCAAATCAAGCTCGTAAGATGACTAGCATGAGAGGTCCTTAATTTCTCCATATCTCCAAGCAAGGCAATGCATGTATCACAATCATCACGGAGGGGCGATATAAGTGAAGTAAGCTCGTGATAGTCTATCTACTTCCTTCACCAACTCGCTACACCTAGCTCTAGATCTAGCATGAAATCCTCCTAGCTTAAGGAAAGCTTCATTGTTGGTCATAGGAGGGATATACCGCCGTAGAGTCTGAGTAGAGCTCACGTCACGATCTCGCCTCAAGGGCCATGAAGCACATGTCGAGAAGTTGTCGCCATCCTTATGCTCTCGATCTCCGTCTCGTCGTCGCCGCCTCCATCCCTCCACCTCACCGAGGTCGAGGTCGCCGAACGCGAGAGGACGAGGCGAAAAGCTTCTTGGCCTTCCCAAAGTCGCGAACTTCTTCTTGCCTTGGCCCGAGCTAGAGGCTTCTTGTTGCGGTTCTTGTCTGTAGTCGCTTGCCCGAACCGTAGTTGTTCTTGCCCTTCCCAAGCTTGGGCGCTTGTCTGAATGTGGTTGGGGCCACCACACCAAGCAAATCACGTGTCCTCCTCTTCCGTCCCTCCTCCTCTTGTAAGCATGAGAAAATTTACAGCAAGGAGAGCCAATCGATCATCCGATGTCGCTTCTAACCGATCATCGCCACGTCACGTAGAGCGCAAGGGAGAAACCGCAATTGAATCAAGAGAGGCCTCAAGAAGAAACGGATCGGTGACCAAGGCCATCGATCGTGACTTCGACCCACAGAGACAACGCCAATCTCGTGAGTCTTGAGACGCGAGTACGCGCCAAGAGTCGTGGTCGAGATCCGTCGTGTCTTTGATGGTGGTCACTTTCATCTCCCAAACACGCAGATCGAAAGTGCAAGAGCATCTGACAGCGCTGTCCGAGTCGGGCACGTGAGACCGACCGCCGAGGTTGCTCAAGATCTTGTGAAAACGCCAAAACACTCATCAAGGACTCGCCAATGAGCATTTCAAGCTTGTCGTAATCTCGCTAAATCGGTCTCGTCGCACTGCCTTTATTTGGGTGGTGCCTCATGGTAAGCATTGAGGGTCGCCCAAATATCGGGCGACTAAGATGAGATATGCGGTCAAACTCACTACGACTCAGGCCCTGGGTTATGATGTTCCTTGCCTTAGTGATGAGGACATCACTTCTTCGGATATACACAACACTCCTCCACTTGATATTCAAGGACCAATTACTAGAGCTCATACCGACAATTGAATTTACATGTGAGCTCGCTCCTAAGTACTTTTTTGTTCATTTGAGAATCGATTACTACCTAATGATTTAATTATGATTAGGAACCATGGAGAGGATCAAGAAGTACTTGGAGAAGGGCTACGAGGCGCACGAGTCCAAAGAACCATAACTTGAGGTCCATCTTCAAACGGCCATAACTTTTGCATACGGACTCGAAATCAGTTGCTTTTTTTGAAATTGGGTGAAATTAAATTTACATCTGAATCTCCCCGACTTTGTCGGGTTCGACGAATTTATTTTCCCGAAATTCGGCCTGAAAGTGTAGTACTGCGTCCCAAACTGAATCACCGATTTTGCAGACATTCATTAATTTCGAAGGCCACTCACATCCGATTGAGTTGCAACTTTGTGTGGTTCCTATTTCTGTGATCTGCTCTGTGAAAAAATATAAAAAATACAAAAAAAAGAAAATTTCGCTATAGTAGAGAGAGAGAGTGCTATCCATAGTCAAAAACAAAAAAAAAGAAGAAAAAAGAGAAAACAGAGTACGCTTTAGGTGCCAACAATTTATTTGTTTTGTGCTTATGCTGAATTGAGCTTCTGGTTCGGACATCTTTGTTGTCGTCGCTGTTTATATTCTCGCTCGTGACTCCTTGTTCATCATCTCATACTTGATATAGACACATTTAGGCCAAGAACTAGGACCATACTTTGGACATTTATTCAGCATTACTATTCGTTATTGATTTGTGTTCCACCGACATATTTGGCCTTCCAAACTCCATATATCTACTGGATAGCACGCTTGACCTTGCATCGCACTCCACGCCGACAAGGTATCATTTAACCGTACCACCGGTTGTACCATCCGCCGCCGTAAGCACACTTGTAAGAGCTTGGTGCCACTTCACTTGGGTTTCCTTCCTTCCTTTGTAGTTGATAGATCATCCTTTGTTTTCCCCGTATTTCTAACCATGGCGGTGAAACGAAGAGGACGACACCGGCCGATTTCAACGAGTGTGTTAGTCGCCACCACAAGTCGCGCCGACAAACAAAACGCTTCACTCACCGATCTCGGCCGAGATTGGACACCATCGCCGCCATTACCCGCCTGAACACCACGGAAGGCATTGAGCGGTGGAGCGGCGATGGTCGACCACCGGTCGGATGGACACATTGGAGGCACGCCTCACCACCGCCAATGATGGCCATCATCATGATGACGCCACGTAGTATGATGCCGATGGCAACATTGATCGGCGGCGACACAAGATGCACGACCACGTCGCCGCCTTCAAAGAAACCGACATGGTATGGGAGGTAATAACCGAACCGCCATGGTAACGACGACCCTTTTGCTAAAGTGAAGTTTACCATTCCATCTTTTTCTCGGGTCTTTATGATGCTGAAATATATCTTGATTGGGAGATGACTGAGAGCGTAAGTTTAACTCTCACTTAGTTCCCGAGCAACATAGAGTTAGACAAGCTACTAGTGAGTTTAAGGACTTTGCTATTATCTCGTGGAATGAACTAAGTACCCATGCGCTACAACCGATACATGGGAGCGCTTAAAAGAAGCTATGCGTAATCGCTTTGTTCCTCCCTCATATAAACTTGAATTGAGAAAAATTGCAGCGCTTAGAACAAGGTGATAGTTCTGCTCAAGACTATTATGCCGAGCTTCAAAAGGTATGGTGCGTGCTAGGGTTGTTGAGGACACGGAGGATAAGATTTGTCGTTTACGGGGTTACGCGTGAAATTCAGACATTGTTGATTATAAAGAATTTACTATCACAACCGCTTGTTCCACCTTGCTATGCTTGCAGAGAAAGAATTGCGTGGACGCACGTAATCAACTAAGGCACGCACCGGACGCACCCTTCTACACCCCGCGAACCACTACATCGACGGACCGCCAAGTCTTCTTCGAAGCTGCTCTCCACCACCACCGGAACAAGATGGCAGCCACCAAGCCACTTTCCACGACACGCCTTGTAGATTCTTCAAAAATTTTCGTGGTCCGCATAAGAGTTCTTCTTCCGTGGCTTCAACGGGCCGCCTCCCGCATTCGCCACCGTCATGGACTTGGTCATGTGCGTAAGAATTGCCCCAGCCAACGGGCATACATCGCCACGTAAGATGGAGGCTACATCAAGACTTCGGATATCGAGGATGATGATGATGTTGTCGCTGCCCTGACGACAATGGCGGTGGTGATGACGACTGCCCTGGGTGGGCGCCCACACGACGCCACGGAGCATCATTGTGCAGCGAGTCCTCAAGACGCAGTACAACAACCCGATAAACTTCAACGCCATAATTTGTTTCAGACCTTCTTGCAATCAAGAACCGCGGCACGTGTCATCATTGATGGAGGAAGTTGCAACAACTTGGTGAGTTCGACGGTCAAGAAGCTTGGCTTGACCACGCCGATCCGCATCCACATCCATACCATATTCAATGGTTAAATGACTCGAAAAGCTAAGGTAACACAAACATGCCGAGTCCATTTTTCCATTGGTGCTTATGTTGATCATGTTGATTGTGATGTGGTTCCCATGCAAGCATGCTCTCTTTATTGGGTCGACCTTGGGAATTTGATAATGATGCTTTACACCATGGTAGTAGTACACATACACTTTTATGCATAAGAAAAGAAAGTTACTTTAACGCTTTTGACCCCAGCCTGAAATTATAGAGGCCGATAGGGCGAGAGCCGCCGCTATGATCCAAAGGAACATGATAAACTGAAAACAGCAAGTAACCAATTTGAAAATTCGTTATGCTTGCCACAAAATCGACCTTGCTGCAATTGATGATGTTAATGATACATGCTATGCTTTTGTGTGCAAAGATGCTTTATTTTCTTGATAATATGCCTTGCACTTTGCCTCGCCTCCCCGTCACTAACCTTTTGTGAGTTTAGAGATGTTTTCCCGATGAGATACCTGTGACTTCCACCCATTCGAGGGATTGAGCACCGATTGATTTGATTCTCGAGCGAGCTTGCCAAACCGCAGGCGATGTGACCAATCTCAAGAGACTAGGAGATTCAGCCAAGTCCAAGACCTTGGACCGTGGGTACGCACGTGAGAGCCTTAGTCCTTGTGTTGCTCCTCGTTTTTGGTTCCCAAAAGATGGTTCTTGGCGATGTGTGTAGATTGTAGAGCCATTAACAACATTATTATACGGTATCGCCATCCTATTCCTAGGCTAGACGACATGCTTGATGAGTTGTGTGGTGCTATAATTTTCACAAAGATTGACTTATGAGTGGATACCACCAAATAAGAATGAAACTTGGCATGAATGGAAAACCGCTTTTAAAACTAAGTTCGCTTGTATGAGTGGTTAGTCATGCCTTTTGGTTTAACTAATGCACCTAGCACTTTCATGAGATTAATGAACGAGGTTTTACGTCCTTTCATTGGCAAATTTGTGGTCGCTACTTTGATGATATCTTGATTTATAGCAAGTCCATGGATGAACATTCGACTCACTTACGTGTTGTTTTTAATGCTTTGAGAGATGCACGCTTGTTTGGTAACCTTGAGAAGTGCACCTTGCACGGATCGAGTCTCTTTCTTGGCTATGTTGTGACTTCACAGGAATTGAGGTTGATAGAGCCAAGGTGGAGGCGATATGGAGTTGGCCCACGCCCATACGCCTCCTGCGCGGAGTTTTCTTGGCCTTGCAGATTTTATCGCTTTGTCAAAGAATTCAGCACCATTGCACACACCGCTGATTGAGTTGACAAAGAAGGGAGTTGTGTTCCATTGGGGCCATCACAAGAGGAGTCCTTTATTCTTTGAAGGACAAGCTACGCACGCACCATTGCTCCAACTTCCGAATTTTGTAAGACTTTGAACTCGAATGTGATGCTAGCGGAATTGGTATTGGTGGTGTTTGATGCAAGAAGGCAAACCTTGCCTACTTTAGCTAAAAATTGAATGGTCCTGTTTAATTATTCCACGATGATAAAGAATTGTATGCTCTTGTTCGCTCTTTAGAGACGGGCAACACTATTTATGGCCTAAAGAATTTGTCATTCATTCCGATCATGAATCACTTAAGCATATTCGTAGTCAAACCAATTTGAATCAGACATGCTAAGTGGGTTGAATTTATTGAATCTTTCCTTATGTCATTAAACACAAGAAAGGGAAGGATAATGTGATTGTCGATGCTTTGTCTCGACGCTATACCATGTTGTCTCAACTTGATTGTCGATTTTGGTCTTGAAACTATTAAAGAACAATATGCTTTTGATGATGATTTTAAGGATGTGTTGTTGCATTGTAAAGAGGGTCAAACATGGAATAAATTCGTGATCAATGATGGTTTTTGTTTAGAGCTAACCGCCTATGCATTCAGCTTGATCCGTTTGCCTTTTTGTTGTTGCAGAGGCGATGGAGGCGGATTGATGGGACATTTTGGTGCTAAGAAGACGGAGGAGGGCGATAAATCTGCGTCGAGAATCTAAAATCTTGAATTCTCGGTAACCACGGAATGACTAGAAAATTTGAAAATCATGAGCTATAGGTCACTCTTTCGGCCAAATGTGCTAGAAAATAAAAATCGGATGGCCGATAACCTACTAGCGACTAGAAAAGCGAAAATCGTGAGCTATAGGTCGGGTTTTCGTAAATCTGCTCAAAATGTAAAATACCCGATTCTTGTTAGTATCATTGTGAATGACTAGAAAATTGTCGTGAGCTATAGATCGAGTCTTCGGCCAAATGAGCTCAGAAAAATAAAAATCCCCAAAGCGGCGGTATCCTTAGAGCGACTAGAAAAGCTGAAAATCATGAGCTATAGGTCACGTTTCGACCAAATGTCTTTAGAATTAAAATCGGTGGCCCGTAACCCCAGCGCTAGAAAAGCGAAAATCATGAGCTATAGGTCACGCTTCGACAAAATGTGCTCAGAAAAATAAAATCCTCGGACTACCTCGGTAACCCGAGAAGCGACAAGAAAAGTTGAAAATCACGAGCTCTGAGTCACGCTTCGTAGAAATACCTTGAGGAACAAAATTCCCCAGTGCTCGATGTTAGTTCAACGACGAGAAAAGCTGAAAATCGGAAGCTATATCACGCATTAGCCCAAATGTGTGTGAAAAAATCCTAGAATCCTCGGTGGAAGGAATGTTTAGAAAAGTTGTCGTTAGCTATAGGTCACGCTTTCGGACAAATGTGCTCGAGTAAAATAAAATGCAGATGGTCCAGTAACCCGGAGCGACTAGAAAAGCTGAAAATCGTGAGCTATATGTTGGGTTTCGGCCGTCTGCTCAAAATATAAAATATATTCTTGTAGTGTAGCAGCTAGAATGACTAGAAAAGCTGAAATCGTGAACTATAGGTCCGCTTTCGACCAAATCTGCCTCGAAACTAAAATCTTGAATTCTCGGTAATGAGAGATCATGTGAAATGATCCCATCTTTGTGATAGTGTTGTTGTTTGTTTGAAGGAAAATTGAGTTTGTTTTGGGCTTTTATTGCAAAGTCTTAGTGCAGTCGAAATGAAGTCGGTATCGACTTGTCACAGCTCGTCGACCATGTAGCATGCCATCGACCACGTTTGGTGGTGAATTCGTTCGGGGCGTCGACCACGTTGAGTGTTCTCGGCAAAAGCGGCGATGGTGGTCGGAAGGCGTTACGACCACGTTGGCGCATGTCGGGTGGCGTCGACCACGTTGCGAGTATCGGGTTCCGGTAGAACAGCGTCTGAGTTCTTTGGCGTGGTCGGAAGGGTTTCGACCCGTTGGCAATTGGGGCGTTCGATCACGTTGTGGCGCTCGAGCTTGACCACGTTGCGAGCCCTCGGAAGATTGGCCGTGGTCGTTTTCGGCGTTAGGGTTTGATCACGTTGTGGGATCGGAGCCTCGACCACGTTGGGCGGTCGGGCGTTCGACCACTGGCGTGGTCGGTGGGCGTCACGACCACGTTGTGGGAACTCGAGGCCTCGACCACGTTGTGGGAAAGGCCGCGACTACGTTATGGCACTCGGTGGTGCGACGCGTTGTGCGCTCGGAGAACTACGACCACGTTAGCGCGAGAATTGAGCGTGGTGAAACCGCGTTCGACCACGTTATCGGTTGGATGGCCGTGGTGTGGGATCACTAAAATTGGTCGTGAGGTGCATTTCATGTCCGATTACGGTGAGGTTTGGTCGGTTGGGTTCCTTGTGATGTTGTGGACCTTGTAGACTGGTTTGTTCTACATTTTGACAAGGTTTAGTAAAGTCTAATTTACGTGGAAAAGAGACTTGAGCTCGTAATTGTCTTGAGAGGTTGTCCCAGAGTGCTCGAGTGTTCCTCTCTATCTTGTGTGAGTTGTCTGGGTAAGAGCATGGATGCTCGTGTACCTCCGATGGAGTGGTTGTAGAAACCTCCATATGCAATAGAAGATTGGATTCATCTATGTATCATTCCTTGTTTTGAGATGATTTACTTGTTGCATTGCCCTCTCGATTTCCTTCATTTTATGTATTTTCTTTGAGAGTTGGCTTGTATCCTTTTGCTCTGAGCGGGATTCATACTCTAAGACCACTTGGTCAATTCATTCCAGAAACAAAATTCAAGGCAAATTTCATGTTTTGATGCAAGCCACGGTTACTTTGTCTTGAGTTCGTGAGGCACTCTCTCCATCCTTAGCAAAGACTTTTGATTTTCTTGGTAAATTCACTTTTAAATATCTTGTTCTTGCTAGGTTTCAAGTTTCATTCGTTTGATTCTCTGTGGCAAAGTTCTCGAGTTCTTGTCACGGTGTGCGTCTTGCTGGTACTCTGTTTTCGGTCGACTATAGTATTTCTTGTTCATCTTTGTCGGCGACTATCTTCTCTGTTGTCGATTGGTTTTATTGCTTGGTGTCTTCTGTTCTCGGCAAGAACAATCGATCGACCACTCATTAACTTCATTGCGGTGTCAAAATCGGGTTTCTACCTCTTAAGCTGCTTGACCACGGCTTGATCCATGTTTTTATTGCACTATTGTCTTCTTACGCTTTGATTTTCGACCACGGTGCGGTCAGTCGATTCTGTTTGTCTGTTTTACAACTTTGTCTTTCGGTGTGATTTCGTTTGTCTCGGGAAGAATTTAAAACCATTCACCCCCTCTGTTGCCATTTCGGTCCTTCAATTGGTATCGAGGCGGTTAGCTCTTCTTCATAGATCTTAACGGTCTCTCAAGAGCCATAAGCAGCAGACAATATTCCACCAAGCCGCCTATTTTGATGGCTTGGATTACCCCTTGGAAGGCGAATGGAAACATATATCCGGGCTCGGGGTATGCTGTTGGCGGAAGGTGAAAATACAATTTGTTGTTCTGTGAGTAAGAACATCAATCTTGGGAACATGGTTGATGTTGAGGCAAATGCAAAGGCAAGGAACATCATCATCGAGGATTGGCGAAGCGAATTTGATCGCATCTCTCACCATCGTCCGCTCATGACATCGGGTGACCCTCGATGCATACCATGAGGCACCTCGAGATCAGAGCAGTTCGGCGAGGATCGGTTCAACGAAATCTGACAAATTCGAGATGCTTCTGGAGGTCCCTTGACGAGTGCTTTTCACGTTTTCACAAGATTTTGAGCAATCTCCGGCGATCGGTCTCACATACTCAGACTCGGATAGCGCTCGAGGATGCTTTCACTTTTCGATCTTAGGGTTTGGGAAATGAAGGTGACCACCATCAAGGACACCACGGACCTCTCGACCTTGACTCTTGATCGCTTTTTCGCGCCTCAAGACTCACGAGATTGACATAGTCTCGTCGGTCGAAGTCTGTCGATGGCTCTAGTCACGGATCCCTTGACCTACGGTTCTTCTGGATTCTCTTCGGGTTCTCCTAGGCTCTCTGTGATGTAGCGATGATCGGTTAGAGGCTAGAGGATGAAAACGGTAGGCCCTCTAGCTCGGAAGTTCTCCCATGCTTACAAGAGGAGGACGGAAAAAGAAGAAGGACGATGATTTGCTTTGAGTGTGGTGGCTAACCACATTGAACAGCCTAAGCGGAGAAGAACCAAAGCAGCGTTGGCGGTTCGGCAAAACGACTACATCAACAGAACCGCAACAAGCCTCCGGCTCGAGCGCAAAGCAAGAAGAAGTTCGCGACTTTGGGAAGGCCAAGAAGCTTTCCACGCGTCCTCTCGCGTTGCGACCTCGACCTCGGCGGTGGAGGGATGGAAGCGACGACGACAGGACGGTGATCAAGACAAAGGCGAAGACTTCTCGGCATGCTTCATGGCCTCGGTAGGCGACGCGTATTGTACTCAAACTCGGATGAGGTATGCCCCTATGACCAGACTCAATCATGCTTTTCTTAAGCTAGGTGGATTTCATGCTAGAGCTAAGGCTAGGTGTCTTGAGTTAGAGAAGTAGCTAGATTGTCACGAGCTTACTTCACTTACATGCCTTCCTCTCGTGAATGTGATACATGCCACCTTGATTGGTGATATGGAAAAGCTAAGGACTTCATATGTGTGACCTCAGAGCTAGATATTCTTAAGGTGGAGAATGTTAGTGCACTTTCTGAACTAGAGATGTCTAGGATTGTTTTCCTTCATCTCAAGTTGAGACTACTTCTTGCACCTCATGTGAGGATAAGGATAATGCTTTTAGGGTCTTTATACATTGCTTCTCGATCTGGAGACTTGTGAAAGTTGTAACAATTTGAAGATGAACCTAAAGCAGGCGAGATCATAAAATTCTTTGAATTACAAGCTTTTCTACTTGAGCCTATTGCTTCATGTGTGGTGTCCTAAAGCGATGCGAGCTTGAATCTCATTTCCAGCAGGTTTCAAAATGATTGATCATGATAAAGAAGTTGGCTCGGTTTGCTTCTAAGGACCTGTTAGCTCACCATGCATTAGTTGTAACAAACTAAAATCTAACTTGATTGCATTGGATGAGAAATGTGTGAAGCTAACTAAGGACCTACTAGAAGCCACCTTGTGCTTGTAATGTGATTGTGAAGAAGGGAGCCCGGGTAAGGTAGAGGCGCTAGCGATGCGAACCAATCGCTAGCGGTGGGGCATCCCTTCTCGTCGGTTGCGTGCACAACGATCTTCCTATTTGTTGGTGTTCTCTGCTCCCTACCTTCTGCTTTTTCCTCCTCCTTGCTCTTCTTGCACCTCTCTCTTCGGAGTGTCGGTACCTTATGAACACTCTCGAGAAATTTGTAGGAGGCAAGAAGGATCTCAATCTTATTCTAGACCAATCAAAAATTTGCAAGTTCAAGCGGGGTCTAGGATATAATTTCCGTGAGGATGTGAGAAAACATCCACACATCGGTGCTGGACCCATGGCAGGTGTGATCGAGGTCAAGCTCAAGAACAAGAAAGTTCAATTTAGATCGTGGGCTTTGTCAAGGGATTTGACAGGTGATTTCACTGCTGACTTGACCTCAGGGAAGCCATCTCATGCTACTTGACCCCTCGGAAGTATCATTGCACTGCTCTGTCGGAAGGGCATCTGATTGACCAATGCTTCAAGCACGCCAAGATCGGCGAAGAGGCGTCTTGAGTCTCTTAGGCGTCGGGGTCGACCCGGACCTTGAGTGCACCTAAGACCAACACGAGTCTAGGTTTGCTCTTGTTGGTAGCTTTGGGCGACAGGGGACTTGGTTTTGGAGTTTTCATTTTTAGTCCTCGTGCTCCCTCTGGTGCGTGACTTGGCGAGTCACGAGGTGATCTCGTTCCATTGAGATAGCTACCAGGCGTGATCGTGTCTTCTTAGGTGCTCCGTCGCTCTCCGTAGTAGTCGGACCCGACAGCGACAGTGCGCACATAGACCTACCACTTCTTTGATGACGATGGGGTAGTTAGAGGTCGATCGTGTGTGACTACTTCTTACCTCGGCGTGTGACTCGGTATTGGGTGCCAAAATCTATGTTGATTTATCGTCTCGAGACTTTCTCTCTTGTTGACTCGGGTTCGCCGGGCGGGGAAGGGAAAGGTTTGGCTTGTAGACTCCGGTGTTCACGACACATGACCCGAGATTCCGTTGGTTTCTTCCTTGCAGAGCTCCGGTGATGAGGCGATCACTTTGGAGCGCCTCTTGGCGAGTCATCGCCAAAGGTGCGTCGCATTAATGATTCATTTGTTTTAAAGATGTTGCCTTGGTTAGTAGGCTGCGGTACAATTTGCTGATCTCTCGACTACAGGTGGCGATTCGAGGTGAGTTTAAGAAAAACAAGCGCAAAATTCTTGATTCTTGGGTGATGCGGTTTCGGGATTTCGTTTTGGGAGGATCTTCGTGCTGATTTTACGAGTCTTACGTGATCCTCTCCGTTGTTTGCTTGTAGTCCATGATCTTTCCTACGGCATAGGAGATTTGGTCATATTGGATTTGACCATTTGACGAGGATTAGCGGCCACGATCTCATTAGGTAGTCTGCCGAAAACTCAAGATGGTCAAAGATCTTGTTTGCGCTCCGTCTTGCATGCAGCAAGATAGTTGCTTCTCATCCTCGGTCCGATTACTATGGCCGATGCAGGGTTGCTCCATATGGATACGGTTGGACCGGCTCGAGTGCAGTCGGCGGGAAGTGGTGCGTTCTTGTTGTAGTCGATGACTATTCGACTCTCTTGGGTGTTTTCTTAGCCTCGAAGGATGAGGCGTTTACATATTTTCGAGGTCTTTTGATGAAGCTTCTGTTGAGCTTCGGGTGCCTTACTGCGATCCGCGATGACAATGGCACGGAGTTCAAATTCCTACTTTGAGAGTTCTGTGGTGAGGAGCGGTGTAGAGCACGGTTCTCTTCTCCTCGTCCCCGACAAAATGGCGTTGTGGAGAGGAAGAAGCAGTACCTTAGTCGAGATGGCGGGCGATGTTGATAGTACTCTACGCGGAAGTTTTGGGGTGAGGCTATAGCCAGCGTGCCATGTTTCAATCGAGTTTTCTTGGGCACACCGCACTTCTTATGAGTTGAGATGGAGCGGCCGGTGTTTCTCATTTTCGTGTGTTTGGTTGCAAGTGTTTTATTTTGAAGTCAGGAACCTAGATAAGTTCAGTCACGTTCTTGTGATGGACTTTTACAGCTACTCGACTTCTTGGCGGGCCTATAGAGTGCAGGCTGAGTCTAGCAAAATGATAGAAACACAGTGAGGTAACTTTCGATGAGGCGGTCCAGGACTGGGCGATATCTCGAGTTCACTAGCGGTCAGAGACCATCTTTGTGGATGATGAGGATGATGGAGATGAGGGTTGTCTACGATCGGTCCTTCTCCACCCCTTGAGGTGCCTTCCACTTGCACCTCGGGCGATCGTACCTATATGCTGCAGGGCTAGTGGCTCTGTTCCTACCCGTCGAGTATGAGAGTGAGGCCACTTCTTCATCATCATCCGGGACCTCAAGACATATCAAAAAATCTCATCATACGAGGCGGATGATTGGAGATCTATTTGAAGCGAGTCACGTTCCAATGCAGGCGTGTCGCTTTTACATCTCCACTCTGCCTTCGTAGCTTCCTTTGAGCCCAAGGGCGTTTGCCATGCTGTCGGCGAGTCTTGGGTCCGCCATGCGAGGAGCTAGAGAGTTTGAGAGAGAAACAAGGTGCAGGCGCTTGTTGAGCCCCTCGAGATCAAAATATCATTGGAACCAAATGGGTGTTCAAGAACAAGCAAAGTGAGGATGGGGTAGTCATTGAAACAAGGCATTTGGTTGCAGGGGTACTCGGGTTGAGGTGCGGATTTCGAGGAGACCTTTGCCCAGCTCGTCTTGAGGCCATTAGAATTACGCTTGCTGCAGCTTCTAAAGGTTTCAAGCTTTACAGATGGACGTCAAGTGCCTTTCTCAATGGCTTCATTGAGGAAGAAGTCTATGAGGAGCGACCTCGAGTTTCGAGAACCCCAAATACCTAGTCATGTCTTCAAGCTTTCCAAAGCATTGTATGGACTTAAGCAAGCCCTAGAGCTTGGTATGAGAGGCTTAAGTCCTATCTATTGAGACATGATTTTGAGATGGGTAAAGTTGACAAGACTTTGTTCATTCGTAGGCAGCAATGATACCTTTCGCCCAAATTTATATCGATGACATCATCTTTGGCGGCTCTTCCCATGCTCTAGTTTCACGGTTCTCGGATGTCATGAGCACAGTTTGAGATGAGCATGATGGGTGAGTTGACTTTCTTCCTTGGCTTCCAAATCAAGCGGACTCGGGAGGTACCTTCTTGCATCAAGGCAAGTACACCGTGATCTCTGAGGAGCGTTTCGACATGAGTGATGGAAAGCGGTGTAAACTCGGATAAGCTTCTCGGCCACACTTGACCCGAGGAAGGGCGATTGATCAAAAGTTGAGTATGATTGGCTCTCTCTTGTACCTCCTTGCCTCGAGGAGGACTACGTGTCTTTGTGCTTTGAAATTATCTCATGAGAGCGGTGACGCATCTGACTATAGTGACTCTGGTACTCTTCCTCATCTGTCTATCCCTTAGAGCCTATTCGGATGCGAGACTTTGCGGTATGGGATAGATAGGAAAAACACTCAGGCACTGCCGGTTCATTGCACTTCTCTCGTTTCTTGGTCGAGGCGGTCCGGTGTTGCAGTCCACCGCAGTAGTCGTTCTTTGCGGCCGATTCTTGTAGCCAAGTGCTGGATGGTCGACTCTGCGGGACTTTGGGTTGCTATCGATCGTGTTCCGCTCTTTTGCGATAACACGTCTGCGATTAACATTGCTAAGAACCGGTCAGCACTCTCGGACCAAGCACATCGATATCGAGATATCATTTTCTTGAGATCATGTAGAAGGGTGACATCGTGCTCGGTTTGTGGAGAGTGACCACAGTTGGTGATATCTTCACCAAGCCTTTGGATAGCGAGGTTTCGGCTCTGCGAGGAGAGCTTGGGGTGGTTGTCATACGGACTATTGTGAGGGCTTTGGGCTTTCTTTGCTTCTTATTAATTGTGCCATCTTATCATGTGGGTTTAGTCCTTCTAGCATAGGTTAAGTGTGTCTCTTGCGAGTTGCTTAGACTTCTTGCTCTTATCTTGTGCTTCAGGATAAATGTTTCTTATCTCACTAGGTTGAGCTCACTCACTTCTTTTAGGTTCTAGCGAGGTTGGGCCACCCTCGGGTAGGCGAGTGCGTGTTTGCTCTCTAGTGTGCGTTTTTCTCGGCAATTGTTGTCACGGAGACATATAGGGTAGATGAGAGTCGATCGAGCCATAATATCCTCTATATCTTATCTATGCTTTAGAAGTTTGCTGTTTTCTGATTTATTTGCCGACTCTTGATTTTTATTGCTTTGGTTCGAGGGGAGTTCATTTGGGAACTTCTAGATTTTAATTTGACTTAAACTCAACTTGAACTAAAAGTGCATCACATTTGAGGGGGTGGTTTTCGCATTGCATACGCATTGTAATATAACCACATTGAGCCTTGATTATCCCAGGTTATGACATGCTTTCAATGCTTTACATTGCCATGATTTGTGCTCCATTGCTAATCGATCATGACTTTATATGTAAGTCAAGTCTTTGCCATGATAGGTTAATTAAAATGCCAAATTGACCTAATTCATGTCTTGTTCATATTGAGACTAGTCGACCTTGTGTTATCCTTTTATGATTCTCGCCATGTCAAATAGGTGAGTTAAGTCTTGAATCTTAGTTGAGCAATAGATTGAGCTATATAGTTTCTTGATGACACATAAGTTAGTACAATCTTTTAAAAGCAAAAGATCTCTTGAAAAAAGCTGATCTCTGTTTCTTCTCATGGGGCCCTTGCCATTGCACAGGCATGAACTCGGGGAGATTTGGATGACCAAGATCATCTTCTTAAGCTCCTTGCTTGAAGTGGTCGCATAAGGCTTGAGGTCTAGCACATGGTAATAAAGATGGTTGAAAACAACCATGTGATCTCTAAAGAAAAATGTCATTTGCTCAATTGCTAAAATTTCAAGTGTACTTAAACAAATGTATCTTTCTTGAATAAATAGCACTCTAGTTGGCTCAACACTAGCTTCTCGATTCCATTTAGCCCATTGACATGGTTTGCATCATTTATGGATATCATTAGCTAGACTAAAATCTTGTTTGACTTGACTTGCTAAGCACTTCAAACTAAAAAAATCAGATTATACCTTACATTTGCTTAGCTTCACTTTACATACATAGTCATGATCTTTGAAGCATACTTATATGTATGTTGGTGTAATACATTTTGGTCATTTGGATAATTCTCATGGCTCTTGCATACTTTGAGTAATCAAATCGCCATTCCATCCATCATTATGACTTATTCTCTCTCTTGCATACTTGATGTGTTTATTGCAAAAGGGAGAATAGATTGGAGAAAAAAAGAAATTTTTTTAGGAACTTCTAGAGCTTTGGAGATCAATTTGCTCTTTATTCTATTACTCTAGTGTTCTCTCTTGTCGACATGGTCATAATTTTATTCTCATTCTTTGGACCATGTAGTCTTCTACAAACTCAACTTCTTATTTCACGGTGTTTGTCAATATACTCATCAGGGAGATTGAGAGATCATGTGGAAATGATCCCATCTTTGTGATGAGTATTTGTTGTTTGTTTGAAGGAAAATTGAGTTTGTTTTAGGCTTTTATTGCAAAGTCTTAATTCAGTGAAATGAAGTGGGTATACGACTTGTCCACATCGTGACCATGTAGCATGCCACGACCACGTTTGGTGGTGGTGAATTCGTTCGGGAGGCGTCGACCACGTTGAGGTGTTCTCGGCAAAGCGGCGGTGGTGGGAGGCGTTACGACCACGTTGGCGCCGGGTGGCGTCGACCACGTTGCAGAATGTCGGGTTCAGTAGAAACAACGTCGCGAGTTCTTTGGCCGTGGTGGGAAGGTTTCACGACCGCAATTGGGGCGTTCGATCCGTTGTAGCGCTCGAGGCTTGACCGTTGCGGAGCCTCGGAAGATTTGGCCGTGGTGGCACTCGGCGTTAGGGTTTGATCACGTTGTGGGATCGTACGATTGGGCGGTCGGGCGTTCGACCACTGGCGGTGGTGGTGGGCGTCACGACCACGTTGTGGGGCTTCGAGGCCTCGACCACGTTGTGGGAAAGGGCCACGACTACGTTATGGCACTTTCGGTGGTGCGACCGCGTTGTGCGCAGGAACTACGACCCGTTGGCGCGAGAATTAGGCGTGGTGACCGCGTTCGACCACGTTATCGGTTGGATGATGGTGGTGCGGGATCACTAAAATTGGTCGTGAGGTGCATTTCATGTCCGATTACGGTGAGGTTTGGTCGGTTGGGTTCCTTGTGATGTTGTGGACCTTGTAGACTAGTTTGTTCTACATTTTGACAAGGTTTAGTAAAGTCTAATTTCGTGGAAAAAGACTTGAGCTCTGTGTTGTCGAGAGGTTGTCCCACAGTGCTACAGGTGTTCCTCTCTATCTTGTGTGAGTTGTCTACGGGTAAGAGCATGGATGCTCGTGTACCTCGATGGGTGGTTGTAGAAACCTCCATATGCAATAGAAGAGATTGGATTCATCTCGTGTATCATTCCTTGTTTTGAGATGATTTACTTGTTGCATTTGCCCTCTCGATTTCCTACTGTTTTATGTATTTTCTTTGAGAGTTGGCTTGTATCCTTTTGCTCTAAAGCTGGATTCATACTCTAAGACCATGGTCAATTCATTCAGAGCAAAATTCAAGACGGAGAAATTCTGTGTTTAGATTGCGGTTTACGTTACTTTGTCTTGAGTTCGATGAGGCACTCTCTCCATCCTTAGCAGACTTTTGATTTTCTTGGTAAATTCACTTTTAAATATCTTGTTCTTGCTAGGTTTCAAGTTTCATTCGTTTTGATTCTGTGGCAAAGTTCTACGAGTTCTTGTCACGGTAGTCGTCTTGCTGGTACTCTCCTGTCGACTATAGTATTGTTCATCTTTGGGCGACTATCTTCTCTGTTGTCGATTGGTTTTATTGCTTGGTGTCTTCTCATTTCTCGACCGAGACAGTCCGATCGACCATTCATTGGCTTTCATTGCGGTGTCACAAAATCGGGTTTCTACCTCTTAAGCACCTTCGACCACGGCTTGATCCATGTTTTTCATTGCGACTATTGTCTTCTTACTGCTTTGATTTTCGAACACGGTTGCGGTCAGTCGATTTCATTTGTCTGTTTTACAACTTTGTCTTTGGTGTGATTTCGTTTGTCTCGGGAAAATTTTGAGCACCATTCACCCCCCTCTGTTGCCATTCGGTCCTTGGGTAACCACAGCACGACTGAGCATTTGAAAATCGTGAGCTACGAGGTCACGCTTTCGGCAATGTGCCGAAAAATAGTGAGGACTAGTGGCTAAGTGCCCATTTTTTCTACGAGATGGAATCACCCGGTGATGCATAGCCGGGCTACGGTGAAGCTGCACCGGAGCAGACAGCACTTACGGAGAACCGTGGGACTACAGGCTAAAGCAGATGCTAGCTAGAGGTCATGCTTTCGGGCAAATGTGCTGAAATCGTGAGCTATAGGTCACGCTTTCGACCAAATCTGCCTCGAGAAACAAAAAATCTTCGGAATTCTCCGGTAACCCTGGCACGACTAGAAAAGCTGAAAATCGTGAGCTATAGGTCACGATTTCGGCCAAATGTGTTCCAAAAAATAAAAATACCCAGACTTGCCCGGTAACCCTGCGACGAATAGAAAAGCTGAAAATCGTGAACTATAGGTCATGTTTTCGGCCAAATCTGCTCCAAAATATAAAAATACCCGAACTGCGTCGGTAACGCGGGAATGACTAGAAAAGCTGAAATCGTGAGCTATAGGTCACGCTTTCGACCAAATATGCCTCGAGAAACAAAAAATCTTCGGAATTCTCCGGTAACCTTGGCACGACTAGAAAAGCTGAAAATCATGAGCTATAGGTCACGCTTTTGGCCAAATGTGCCCCGAAAAATAAAAATCTCTAGAGTGGCCCGGTAACCCTACGACGACTAGAAAAGCTGAAAATCGTGAGCTATAGGTCAGGTTTTCGGCCAAATCTGCTCCAAAATATAAAATACCCGACTCTACGGTAATCTTTGGAATGACTAGAAAAGCTGAAAATTGTGAGCTATAGATCAGTCTTTCGGCCAAATGAGGCCCGAAAAATAAAAATCCCCAATCTGGCTTGGTAACCTTAGAATGAGTAGAAAAGCAGAAAATCGTGAGCTATAGGTCACGCTTCCGGCCAAATGTGCTCCGAAAAATAAAAATCCTCAGACTGGCCTGGTAACCCTACAACGACTAGAAATGCTGAAAATGGTGTGCTATAGGTCAGGTTTTCGGCCAAATCTGCTCCAAAATATAAAAATAACCGACTACGCTGGTAACGCTGGAATGACTAGAAAAACTGAAAATCGTGAGCTATAGATCAGTCTTTCGGCCAAATGAGGTCCGAAAAATGAAGATCCCCAAACTGGCCCGGTAAACTTAGAACGACTAGAAAAGCTGAAAATCGTGAGGTATAGGTCACGTTTTCGCCAAATATGCTCCAAAATATAAAAATACCCGGACTAGCCGGTAACGCTGGAATGACTAGAAAAGCTGAAAATTGTGAGCGATAGATCAGTCTTTCGGCCAAATGAGTTCAGAAAAATACAAATCCCTGGACTGGTCCGGTAACCCCGGAACGACTAGAAAAGCTGAAATCGTGAGCTATAGGTCACGCTTTTGACCAAATATGCCTCGAGAAACTAAAAATCTTCGGACTTCTCCGGTAACCCTGGCACGACTAGAAAAGCTGAAAATCGTGAGCTATTGGTCACGCTTTCGGCCAAATGTGCTCCGAAAAATAAAATCCCAGATGGCCCAGAACCCTACAACGACTAGAAAAGTCAAAATCGTGAGCTATAGGTCGGGTTTTCGCCAAATCTACTCAAAATATAAAAATACCCGGATTATTACCGGTAATCTTTGGAATGACTAGAAAAGCTGAAAATCGTGAACTATAGATCTGGCTTTCGGCCAAATGAGCTCTGGAAAATAAAAATCCCCAAACCGCCCAAGAACCTTAGAACGACTAGAAAAGCCGAAAATCGTGAGCTACAGTCACGCTTTCGCCAAATGTGTTCAAAAATAAAATCCCAGATGGCCCCAGAACCCTACAACGACTAGAAAAGCTGAAAATAATGAACGACTAGAAAAGCTGAAAATAATGAGCTATAGGTCAGGTTTTCGGCCAAATCAGCTCCAAAATATAAAAATACCCGACTACGCCGGTAACGCTGGAATAACTAGAAAAGCTGAAACTGGCCCGGTAACCTTAGAACGACTACAAAAGCTGAAAATCGTGAGCTATAGGCCACGTTTTCGGCCAAATATGCTTGAAAATTAAAATCCCGGATGGCCCTAACCCCGAGCGACTAGAAAAGCTGAAAATCATGAGCTATAGGTCACGCTTTCGACAAAATATGCTCCGAAAAATAAAAATCCTCGAACTGCCTCGGTAACCCAGAACGACTAGAAAAGCTGAAAATCGTGAGCTATAGGTCACGCTTTCGAAAAAATGTGCTCCGAAAAATAAAAATCCTCGAACTGCCTCGGTTACCCAGAAACGACTAGAAAAGCTGAAAATCGTGAGCTAAAGGTCACGCTTTCACCGAAATCTGCTCCGACGAACAAAATTCCCCCGACTGCTCCGGTAACCGTTGAACGACTAGAAAAGCTGAAAATCGTGAGCTATATGTCACGCTTTCGCCCATATGTGATGCAAAACAAATCCCTCGAATCCTCTGGTAAGACCGGAATGTTTACAAAAGTTGAAAATCGTTAGTTATAGGTCACGCCTTCGGGCAAATGTGCTCGGAAAAATAAAAATGCCTGGACTGGTCCGGTAACCCCGAACGACTAGAAAAGCTGAAATCGTGAGCTATAGGTCACGCTTTCGACCAAATCTGCCTCGAAACTAAAATCTTGAATTCTCCGGTAACCCTGGCACGACTAGAAAAGCTGAAAATCGTGAGCTATAGGTCACGCTTTCGGCCAAATGTGCCCCGAAAAATAAAAATCCCCAGACTGGCCCGGTAACCCTACAAGAAAAGCTGAAAATCGCGAGCTATAGGTCAGGTTTTCGGCCAAATCTGCTCCAAAATATAAAAATACCCGACTACACCGGTAACGCTGGAATGACTAGAAAAGCTGAAAATCATGAGCTATAGATCAGTCTTTCGGCCAAATGAGCTCCGAAAAATAAAAATCCCCAAACTGGCCCGGTAACCTTAGAACGACTACAAAAGCTGAAAATCGTGAGCTATAGGTCACGTTTTCGGCCAAATATGCTACGAAAATTAAAATCCCTGACCGCCCCAGAACCCCGAACGACTAGAAAAGCTGAAAATCATGAGCTATAGATCAGTCTTTCGGCCAAATGAGCTCCAAAAAATAAAAATCCCCAAGCTGGCCAGGTATCCTTAGAACAACTAGAAAAGCTGAAAATCGTGAGCTATAGGTCACGTTTTAAAAAATGTCTTCTTGAAAATTAAAATCCCGGACTTGCCCGGTAACCCCGGAACGACTAGAAAAGCTGAAAATCATGAGCTATAGGTCACGCTTTCGACAATATGTGCTCCGAAAAATAAAAATCCTCGGACTGCCTCGGTAACCCGAAAACGACTAGAAAAGCCGAAAATCGTGAGCTACTGTGTCACGCTTTCGAAATCGCTCAGGAACAAAATTCCCCATCGCTCCGGTGGCGTTGAACAACGAGAAAAGCTGAAAATCGTGAGCTATATGTCACGCTTTCACCCAAATGTGACACGAAAAAAATCCCTCGAATCCTCCGGTAAGACCGGAATGTTTAGAAAAGTTGAAAATCGTTAGCTATAGGTCACGCTTTCGGGCAAATGTGTTCGAAAAAATAAAAATGCCTGGACTGGTCCGGTAACCCCGAACGACTAGAAAAGCTGAAATCGTGAGCTATAGGTCACGCTTTCGACCAAATCTGCCTCGAGAAACTAAAAATTTTCGGAATTCTCCGGTAACCCTGGCACGACTAGAAAAGCTGAAAATCGTGAGCTATAGGTCACGCTTTCGCCAAATGTGCCCAAAATAAAATCCCCATCTTGGCCCAGAACCCTACAACGACTAGAAAAGCTAAAAATCGTGAGCTATAGGTCATGTTTTCGGCCAAATCTGCTCCAAAATATAAAAATACCCGATTGCGCCGGTAACGCTGGAATGACTAGAAAAGCTGAAAATCGTGAGCTATAGATCAGTGTTTCGGCCAAATGAGCTCCGAAAAATAAAAATCCCCAAACTGGCCTGGTATCCTTAGAACGACTAGAAAAGCTGAAAATCGCGAGCTATAGGTCACGTTTTCGGCCAAATGTGCTGCGAAAATTAAAAATCACCGGACTTGCCCGGTAACCCCGGAACGACTAGAAACGCTGAAAATCTGCTCCGAGGAACAAAATTCCCCCGACTGCTCCGGTAACCGTTGAACGACGAGAAAAGCTGAAAATCGCGAGCTATATGTCACGCTTTCGCCCAAATGTGACGCGAAAAAAATCCGTAGAATCCTCCGGTAAGACCGGAATTTTTAGAAAAGTTGAAAATCGTTAGCTATAGGTCACGCTTTCGGGCAAATGTGCTCGGAAAAATAAAAATGCCTGGACTGGTCCGGTAACCACGGAACAACTAGAAAAGCTGAAATCGTGAGCTATAGGTCACGCTTTCGACCAAATCTGCGTCGAGAATCTAAAAATCTTCGGAATTCTCCGGTAACCCTGGAATGACTAGAAAAGCTGAAAATCATGAGCTATAGGTCACTCTTTCGGCCAAATGTGCTCCGAAAAATAAAAATCCCCAGACTGGCCCGATAACCCTACAACGACTAGAAAAGCTGAAAATCGTGAGCTATAGGTCAGGTTTTCGGCCAAATCTGCTCCAAAATGTAAAAATACCCGATTGCGCCGGTATCGCTGGAATGACTAGAAAAGCTGAAAATCGTGAGCTATAGATCAGTCTTTCGGCCAAATGAGCTCCGAAAAATAAAAATCCCCAAACTGGCCCGGTATCCTTAGAACGACTAGAAAAGCTGAAAATCATGAGCTATAGGTCACGTTTTCGACCAAATGTGCTGCGAAAATTAAAAATCCCCGGACTGGCCCCGTAACCCCGGCACGCTAGAAAAGCTGAAAATCATGAGCTATAGGTCACGCTTTCGACAAAATGTGCTCCGAAAAATAAAAATCCTCGGACTACCTCGGTAACCCAGAAACGACAAGAAAAGTTGAAAATCCTGAGCTACAGGTCACGCTTTCGCCGAAATCTGCTTCGAGGAACAAAATTCCCCCGACTGCTCCGGTAACCGTTCAACGACGAGAAAAGCTGAAAATCGGAAGCTATATGTCACGCATTCGCCCAAATGTGACGCGAAAAAAATCCCTAGAATCCTCCGGTAAGACCGGAATGTTTAGAAAAGTTGAAAATCGTTAGCTATAGGTCACGCTTTCGGGCAAATGTGCTCGGTAAAATAAAAATGCCTGGACTGGTCCGGTAACCCCGGAACGACTAGAAAAGCTGAAAATCGTGAGCTATATGTCAGGTTTTCGGCCAAATCTGCTCCAAAATATAAAAATACCCGATTGCGCCGGTAACGCTAGAATGACTAGAAAAGCTGAAATCGTGAACTATAGGTCACGCTTTCGACCAAATCTGCCTCGAGAAACTAAAAATCTTCGGAATTCTCCGGTAATGAGAGATCATGTGGAAATGATCCCATCTTTGTGATGAGTATTTGACTGTTTGTTTGAAGGAAAATTGAGTTTGTTTTGGGCTTTTATTGCAAAGTCTTAATTCAGTCGAAATGAAGTCGTACGACTTGTCCACAGCTCGTGCGACCATGTAGCATGCCATACGACCACGTTTGGTCGTGGTCGAATTTCGTTCAGGAGCGTACGACCACGTTGAGGTGTTCTCGGCAAAACTGACAGTGGTCGGAAGGCGTTACGACCACGTTGGCGCATATCGGGTGGCGTACGACCACGTTGCCGAGTATCGGGTTCCAGCCGAGCAACGTACGAGTTCTTTGGCCGTGGTCGGAAGGGTTTACGACCACGTTGGCAATTGGGAGCGTTCGATCACGTTGTGCGCTCGAGCTTCACCACGTTGCGAGCCCTCGGAAGATTTGACCGTGGTCGGCACTCGGCGTTAGGGTTTACGATCACGTTGTGGGATCGGAGCCTCGACCACGTTGGGCGGTCGGGCGTTCGACCACTTTGGCCGTGGTCGGTGGGCGTCACGACCACGTTGTGGGAGCTCGAGGCCTCGACCACGTTGTGGGAAAGGAGCCACGACTACGTTATGGCACTCGGTGGTGCGACCGCGTTGTGCGCTCGGAGAACTACGACCACGTTAGCGCGAGAATTGAACGTGGTCGAAACCGCGTTCGACCACGTTATCGGTTGGATGACCGTGGTCGTGCGGGATCACTAAAATTGGTCGTGAGGGTGCATTTCATGTCCGATTACGGTGAGGTTTGGTCGGTTGGGTTCCTTGTGATGTTGTGGACCTTGTAGACTGGTTTGTTCTACATTTTGACAAGGTTTAGTAAAGTCTAATTTCTGTGGAAAAGAGACTTGAGCTCTGTGAGCTGTGCAGAGGTTGTCCCCTGAGTGCTCTGAGTGTTCCTCTCTATCTTGTGTGAGTTGTCTCTGGGTAAGAGCATGGATGCTCGTGTACCTCCGATGGAGTGGTTGTAGAAACCTCCATATGCAATAGAAGAGATTGGATTCATCTCTGTGTATCATTCCTTGTTTTTGAGATGATTTACTTGTTGCATTTGCCCTCTCTGATTTCCTTCTGTTTTATGTATTTTCTTTGAGAGTTGGCTTGTATCCTTTTGCTCTGAACTGGGATTCATACTCTAAGACCACTTGGTCAATTCATTCCCGAGAGCAAAATTCAAGACAGAGAAATTTCTGTGTTTTCGATTCGCCGCTCGTTACTTTGTACTGAGTTCGACCGAGGCACTCTCTCCATCCTTAGCAAAGACTTTTGATTTTCTTGGTAAATTCACTTTTAAATATCTTGTTCTTGCTAGGTTTCAAGTTTCATTCGCTTTGATTCTCTGTGGCAAAAGTTCTCGAGTTCTTGTCACGGCGGTCGTCTTGCCGGAGCTGCTCTGCTTTCGGTCGACTATAGTATTTACTGTTCATCTTTGTCGGGCGACTATCTTCTCTGTTGTCGATTGGTTTTATTGCTTGGTGTCTTCTCATTCTCGACCGAACAATCTGATCGACCACTCATTGGCTTTCGACTGCGGTGTCACAAAATCGGGTTTCTACCTCTTAAGCCCGCTCACCACGGCTTGATCCATGTTTTTCGACCGCCGACTATTGTCTTCTTACGCTTTGATTTTCGACCACGGTGCGCAATCGGTCGATTTGCTTGTCTGCTTTTACAACTTTGTCTTTCGGTGTGATTTCGTTTGTCTCGGGGAAGAATTTTAAGGCACCATTCACCCCTCTGCTGCCATTTCGGTCCTTCAATTGGTATCGAGCGGTTAGCTCTTCTTCATAGATCTTAACCGGTCTCAAAGAGCCATGGCAACAGACAAGTATTCCACCAAGCCGCCTATTTTCGATGGCTTGGATTACCCCTTCTGGAAGAGCCGAATGGAAACATATATCCAGGCTCAGGGGTATGCTATTTGGCGGAAGGTGAAAATACAATTTGTTGTTCCTGCCGATGAGAACATCAATGCCGGGAACATGGTTGATGTTGAGGCAAATGCAAAGGCAAGGAACATCATCATACGAGGATTGAGCGAGCGAATTTGATCGCATCTCTCACCGTCGTCCGCTCATGACATCCGGGTGACCCTCGATGCATACCATGAGGGCACCTCCCGCATCAAGACGGTTCGGCAGATCGGTTCAGCGAATACACAAATTCGAGATGCTTGCCGGAGAGTCCCTTGACGAGTGCTTTTCACGTTTTCACAAGATTTTGAGCAATCTCCGGCGGTCGGTCTCACATACTCCGACTCGGATAACGCTCGACAGATGCTTTCCGCACTCGATCTTAGGGTTTGGGAAATGAAGGTGACCACCATCAAGGACACCACGGACCTCTCGACCTTGACTCTTGATGCGCTTTACTCGCGCCAAGACTCACGAGATTGACATAGTCTCTCGTCGGTCAAGTCTGTCGATGGCTCTAGTCACGGATCCCACTTCGACCTCGGTTCTTCTGCCGATTCTCTTTGCGGGTTCTCCTAGCTGCTCTCGTGATGTAACGATGATCGGTTAGAGCAGCTAGAGGATGAACAATGCCCCTCTAGCTCGGAAGTTCTCCCATGCTTACAAGAGAAGGAGGACGGAAAAAGAAGAGGACCAAGGATTTGCTTTGAGTGTGGTGGCCCCAACCACATTCGGACAACCGCCCAAACTGGAGAAGGGCAAAACTGACGTTGGCGGTTCCGGCAAGAACGACTACATCAACAAGAACCGCAACAAGAAGCCTCCGGCTCGGGCGCAAGGCAAGAAGAAGTTCGCGACTTTGGGAAGGCCAAGAAGCTTTTCCACGCGTCCTCTCGCGTTCGACGACCTCGACCTCGGCGAGGTGGAGGGATGGAGCGACGACGACGGACGGGTGATCAAGACCCCAAGAGCGGCGAAGACTTCTCCCAAGATGTGCTTCATGGCCCTCGAGGGCGAATCGAGCGACAATGACTGTACTCTCGACTCGGATGAGGTATGCCCCACCTATGACCAGCTCAATCATGCTTTTCTTAAGCTAGGTGGATTTCATGCTAGAGCTAAGGCTAGGTGTCTTGAGTTAGAGAAGGAAGTAGCTAGATTGTCACGAGCTTACTTCACTTACATCCGCTTCCTCTCGTGACTTAATGTGATACATGCCCTGCCTTGATTGGTGATATGGAAAAGCTAAGGACTTCATATGATAGTGTGACCTCTGAGCTAGATATTCTTAAGGTGGAGAATGTTAGTCTGCTCGCTGAACTAGAGATGTCTAGGATTGTTTTTCCTTCATCTACCGTTGAGACTACTTCTTGCACCTCATGTGAGGATAAGGATAATGCTTTTAGAGGTCTTTATACATTGCTTCTCGATCTGCCCGAGACTTGTGAAAGTTGTAACAATTTGAAGATGAACCTAAAGCAGGCGAGATCATAAAATTGCTGAATTACAAGCTTTTCTACTTGAGCCTATTGCTTCATGTGTGAATTGTCCTAAATCGATCACGAGCTTGAATCGCTTCCAAACAGCTTTCAAGAAATGATTGATCATGATAAGAAGTTGGCTCAGTTTGCTTCTAAGGACCCTGTTAGCTCACCATGCATTAGTTGTAACAAACTAAAATCTAACTTGATTGCATTGGATGAGAAATGTGTGAAGCTAACTAAGGACCTACTAGAGAAGCCACCTTGTGCTTGTAATGTGATTGTGAAGAAGGGGGAGAAGCCCCCGGGTAAGGTAGAGACGCCTAGCGATGCGAACCAATCGCTAGCGATGGGATCGTCCCTTCTCGTCGGTACCGTGCGTGCACAAGCCAGTCTTCCCTCTGCTGTTGGCTGTTCTCCTGCTCCCTTACCTTCTGCTGTTTCTCCTCCTCCTTGCTCTTCTTGCACCTCTCTCTTTCGGGAGTGTCAGTACCTTATGAACACTCTCGAGAAATTTGTAGGAGGCAAGAAGGATCTCAATCTTATTCTAGACCAATCAAAATTTGCAAGTTCAAACAGGGTCTAGGATATAATTTCCGTGAGGATGTGAGAAAACATCCACCGCCGTGCTCGCACCCATAGCCGCAGTGTGATCGAGGTCAAGCTCAAGAACAAGAAAGTTCAATTTAGATCGTGGGCTTTGTCCAAGGGATTTCGACGACAAGGTGATTTCACCCGCAGACTTGACCTCTCGGGCGAAGCCATCTCATGCTACTTCAGCCCCTCAGAAGGCGAAGTATCATTGCACCTTCTGTCAGAAGGATGGGCATCTGATTGACCAATGCTTCAAGCACGCCAAGATCGCGCGAAGAGACCGTGCTGAGTCTCTTAGGCGTATTCAGGGTCAGCCCCAGACCTTGAGTGCACCTAAGACCAACACGAGGTCTAGGTTTGCTACTGTTGGTAGCTTTGGGCAGCACCGAGGACTTGGTTTTTCGGAGTTTTCTGTTTTTCGTCCTCGTGCTCCCTCTGGTCGTGACTTCCGCCGTCACGAGGGTAGATCTCGTTCCATTGAGATAGCTACCCGCGGCGTGATCGCGTCTTCTTGGTGCTCGACTCGCTCTCCGTAGTAGTCGGACCCGGAATGCCTTCAGTCTCGCACATAGACCTTCCGCTTTTTGAGCGACGGAGGCGAGGGTAGTTAGAGGTCGGTCGTGTGTGACTACTTCTTACGCTCGACGTGTGACTCAAGATTGGGTGCCAAAATCTATGTTGATTTATCCCAAGATCGAGACTTTGCTCTCTTGTTGACTCAGGTTCGCCGGGCAGGGAAGGGAAAGGTTTGGCTTGTAGACTCGGGTGTTCACGACACATGACCAGAGATTCCCGTTGGTTTTCTTCCCTTGCCCGAGCTCCAGGTGATGAGACGATCACTTTCGGAGACGCCTCTTCTGGGCGAGTCATCGCCAAAGGTACAATCTTGCATTAATGATTCATTTGTTTTAAAAGATGTTGCCTTGGTTAGTAAGCTGCGGTACAATTTGCTTTCGGTCTCTCGACTTCCGATGACGATTTCGAGGTGAGTTTTAAGAAAAACAACCGCAAAATTCTTGATTCTTCGGGTAGTCTGGTTTGTGGATTTCTCGTTTTGGGAGGATCTTTCGTGCTGATTTTTCTGAGTCTTCTAGTGATCCTCTCCGTTGTTTGCTTGCTTCTGAGTCCCGCGATCTTTCCTTCTGGCATAGGAGATTTGGTCATATTGGATTTGACCATTTGACCCGAGTTAGCGGCCACGATCTCATTCGTGGTCTGCCGAAACTCAAGATGGTCAAAGATCTTGTTTGCGCTCCGTCTTGCACGGCAAGATGGTTGCCGCTTCTCATCCTCCCACCACAGCTACTATGACCGATGCACCGACGCTTGCTCCATATGGATACGGTTGGACCAAATCGAGTGCGGTCGGCGGGAGGGAAGTGGTGCGTTCTTGTTGTAGTCGATGACTATTCGAGGTACTCTTGGGTGTTTTCTTAGCCTCGAAGGATGAGGCGTTTACATATTTTCGAGGTCTTTTCAAGAGGCTTTCTGTTGAGCTTCCGTGCCTTACGAGCGATCCGCGATGACAATGGCACGGAGTTCAAAATTCCTACTTTGAGAGTTTCTGTGGTGAGACAGTGTAGAGCACCGCCTCTTCTCCATCGTCCCCAAAGAAATGGCGTTGTGGAGAGGAAGAACCGTACCTTAGTCGAGATGGCGGGACGATGCTTGATGAGTACTCTACACCGCGGAAGTTTTGGGTGAGGCTATAGCCACCGCGTGCCATGTTTCCAATCGAGTTTTCTTGGGCACACTTGCACACTTCTTATGAGTTGAGATACGGCGAAAGCCCGTGTTTCTCATTTTCGTGTGTTTGGTTGCAAGTGTTTTATTTTGAAGTCCGGAACCTAGATAAGTTCGAGTCACGTTCTTGTGATGGACTTTTTCCGGCTACTCGACTTCTTGGCGGGCCTATAGGGTGCAGGCTGCGAGTCTAGCAAAATGATAGAAACACAGAGGTAACTTTCGATGAGGCGGTCAGGGACTAGGCCCGATATCTCGAGTTCACTAGAGCGATCCGAGACCATCTTTGTGGATGATGAGGATGATGGAGATGAGGGTTGTCTACGATCCAGTCCCTTCTCCACCCCTTGAGGTGCCTTCTTCCACCGCACCTCGAGGCGATCGCCCCCTTACCTTCGCTATTACGGAGCTAGTGGCTCTGTTCCTACCCGTCGGTAACGAGGTAGAGGCCACTTCTTCATCTCATCCAGGACCTCCAAGACATATCCAAAAATCTCATCCTTCTGAGCAGATGATTGGAGATCTATTTGAGCGAGTCACACGTTCCAAGTCTGGCGTGTCGCTTTTCTGTCTCCACTCTGCCTTCGTAGCTTCCTTTGAGCCCAAGGACGTTTGCCATGCTTTATCTGACGAGTCTTGGGTCAACGCCATGCATGAGGAGCTAGAGAGTTTCGAGAGAAACAAGGTGCGGGCGCTTGTTGAGCCCCTCGAGATCAAAATATCATTGGAACCAAATGGGTGTTCAAGAACAAGCAAAGTGAGGATGGGGTAGTCATTGAAACAAGGCTAGGCTGGTTGCAGGGGGTACTCCCGTGTTGAGGGTGCGGATTTCGAGGAGACCTTTGCCCTGTAGTAGCTCGCCTTGAGGCCATTAGAATTCTGCTTGCCTTTGCAGCTTCTAAAGGTTTCAAGCTTTACGGATGGACGTCAAGAGTGCCTTTCTCAATGGCTTCATTGAGGAAGAAGTCTATGTCGACGACCTCCGTGTTTCGAGAACCCCAAATACCCTAGTCATGTCTTCAAGCTTTCCAAAGCATTGTATGGACTTAAGCAAGCCCCTAGAGCTTGGTATGAGAGGCTTAAGTCCTATCTATTGAGACATGATTTTGAGATGGGTAAAGTTGACAAGACTTTGTTCATTCGCGGCTTGGCAATGACCTTCGTCGCCAAATTTATGTCGATGACATCATCTTTGGCGGCTCTTCCCATGCTCTAGTTTCACAGTTCTCGGATGTCATGAGCACCGAGTTTGAGATGAGCATGATGGGTGAGTTGACTTTCTTCCTTGGCTTCCAAATCAAGCGAGACTCGGAGGGTACCTTCTTGCATCAAGGCAAGTACACCGTGATCTCTGAGACGTTTCGACATGAGTGATGGAAAGCGGTGTCGACTCCGATGGCTTCTACGGCCACACTTGACCCGTATGAGGACGGCGAGCCGCTTGATCAAAAAGAGTTCGAAGTATGATTGGCTCTCTCTTGTACCTCACGCCTCGAGACCGGACATACACTTTTACGTGTGTCTTTGTGCCCGTTTGAGCTTCTCCTCGCGTATCTCACCGCCAGGTGAAGCGCATCTTCGGTACCTTCGAGCTACCATTGACTATGGTATCGGTACTCTTCCTCATCCCGCTATCCCTTAGAGCCTATTCGGATGCGCACTTTGCCATATGTAGGATAGATAGGAAAAGCACTTCGGCACTGCCGGTTCATTGGCACTTCTCTCGTTTCTTGGTCTTGAGGAAGCGATCCGGTGTTGCACATCCACCGCAGAGGCCGAGTGCGTTGTCGCAGCCGATTCTTTGTAGCCAAGTGCTGGATGGTCTCGACTCTGCGGGACTTTGGGTTAGCTATCGATCGTGTTCCGCTCTTTTGCGATAACACGTCTGCGATTAGCATTGCTAAGAACCCAAGCAGCACTCTCGGACCAAGCACATCGATATCGATATCATTTTCTTGAGATCATGTAGAGAAGGGTGACATCGTGCTCCGGTTTGTGAGAGTGACCACCAGTTGGCTGATATCTTCACCAAGCCTTTGGATAGCACGAGGTTTTCAGCTCTGCGGGGAGAGCTTGGGGTGGTTTGTCCTTACGGACTATTGTGAGGGGGAGCTTTGGGCTTTACTGCTTTATCATATTAATTGTGCTTCTGTATCCTTACTGTTGCATCGCATTTTCGGGTGCATTGGGTTTAGTCCTTCTAGCATAGGTTAGAGTGTGTCTCTTGCTGAGTTGCTTAGACTTCTTGCTCTTATCTTGTGCTTTCAGGATAGCTGTTTCTTATCTCACTAGGTTGAGCTCACTCACTTCTTTTAGGTTCTAGCGAGGTTGGGCCACCCTCGGGTGAGCAGTGCGTGTTTGCTCTCTAGTGTGCGTTTTCTCGACAATTGTTGTCACGGAGACATATAGGGTAGATGAGAGTCGATCGAGCCATAATATCCTCTATATCTTATCTATGCTTTAAGGACTACTGCTTTCTGATTTATTTGCCAGCTCTTGATTTTTATTGCTTTGGTTCAGGGGGAGTTCATTTGGGAACTTCTAGATTTTAATTTTGACTTAAACTCAACTTGAACTAAAAGCTGCATCACATGTTGAGGGGAGTGGATTTTACGCATTGCATTCTCGCATTGTAATATAACCACATTGAGCCTTGATTATTATCCGGTTATGACATGCTTTCAATGCTTTACACATTGCCATGATTTGTGCTCCATTGCTAATCTGATCATGACTTTATATGTGTAGTCAAGTCTTTGCCATGATAGGTTAATTAAAATGCCAAATTTGACCTAATTCATGTCTTGTTCATATTTGAGACTAGTCAGCCTTGTGTTATCCTTTTATGATTCTCGCCATGTCAAATAGGCTGAGTTAAGTCTTGAATCTTAGTTGAGCAATAGATTGAGCTATATAGTTTCTTGATGACACATAAGTTAGTACAATCTTTTAAAAGCAAAAAGATCTCTTTTGTGCGAAAAAACTGATCTCACCAATTTCTTCTCATGAGACTGCTTGCCATTGCACAAGGCATGAACTCAGGGGAGATTTGGATGACCAAGATCATCTTCTTAAGCTCCTTGCTTGAAGTGGTCGCATAAGGCTTGAGGTCTAGCACATGACTGAATAAAAAGATGGTTGAAAACAACCATGTGATCTCTAAAGAAAAATGTCATTTGTGCTCAATTGCTAAAATTTCAAGTGTACTTAAACAAATGTATCTTTCTTGAATAAATAGCACTCTAGTTGGCTCAACACTAGCTTCTCGATTCCATTTAGCCCATTGACATGGTTTGCATCATTTATGGATATCATTAGCTAGACTAAAATCTTGTTTGACTTGACTTGCTAAGCACTTCAAACTAAAAAAAATCAGATTATACCTTCTGTTGCTTAGCTTCACTTTACATACATAGTCATGATCTTTGAAGCATACTTATATGTTATGGCTTGGTGTAATACATTTTGGTCATTTTGGATAATTCTCATGGCTCTGCATACTTTGAGTAATCAAATCAGCCATTCCATCCATCATTATGACTTATTCTCTCTCTTGCATACTTGATGTGTTTATTGCCAAAAGGGGGAGAATAGATTGGAGAAAAAAAAAGAGAAATTTTTTTTTCTGGGAACTTGCTAGAGCTTTGGAGATCAATTTGCTCTTTATTCTATTACTCTAGTGTTCTCTCTGTCGACATGGTCATAATTTTATTCTCATTCTTTGGACCATGTCGTCTTCTACAAACTCAACTTCTTATTTCACGGTGTTTGTCAATATACTCATCAAGGGGGAGATTGAGAGATCATGTGGAAATGATCCCATCTTTGTGATGAGTATTTGACTGTTTGTTTGAAGGAAAATTGAGTTTGTTTTGGGCTTTTATTGCAAAGTCTTAATTCTGGTCGAAATGAAGTCGTGTACGACTTGTCCCCAGCTCGTCGACCATGTAGCATGCCATACGACCACGTTTGGTGGTGGTCGAATTCGTTCGAGGCGTCGACCACGTTGAGGTGTTCTCGGCAAAGCGGCGGTGGTCGGGGCGTTACGACCACGTTGGCGCATATCGGGTGGCGTCGACCACGTTGCGAGTATCGGGTTCGGTAGAGCAACGTCACGAGTTCTTTGGCCGTGGTCGGAAGGGTTTACGACCACGTTGGCAATTGGGAGCGTTCGATCACGTTGTGGCGCTCGAGCTTGACCACGTTGCGGAGCCCTCGGAAGATTTGACCGTGGTCGGCACTCGGCGTTAGGGTTTACGATCACGTTGTGGGATCGGAGCCTCGACCACGTTGGGCGGTCGGGCGTTCGACCACTTTGGCGTGGTCGGTGGGCGTCACGACCACGTTGTGGGAGCTCGAGGCCTCGACCACGTTGTGGGAAAGGAGCCACGACTACGTTATGGCACTCGGTGGTGCGACCGCGTTGTGCGCTCGGAGAACTACGACCACGTTAGCGCGAGAATTGAGCGTGGTCGAAACGCGTTCGACCACGTTATCGGTTGGATGACCGTGGTCGTGCGGGATCACTAAAATTGGTCGTGAGGGTGCATTTCATGTCCGATTACGGTGAGGTTTGGTCGGTTGGGTTCCTTGTGATGTTGTGGACCTTGTAGACTAGTTTGTTCTACATTTTGACAAGGTTTAGTAAAGTCTAATTTCTGTGGAAAAGAGACTTGAGCTCGTGAGTTGTCTGAGAGGTTGTCCCCGAGTGCTCGAGGTGTTCCTCTCTATCTTGTGTGAGTTGTCTCTGGGTAAGAGCATGGATGCTCGTGTACCTCCGATGGAGTGGTTGTAGAAACCTCCATATGCAATAGAAGAGATTGGATTCATCTCTGTGTATCATTCCTTGTTTTTGAGATGATTTACTTGTTGCATTTGCCCTCTCTGATTTCCTTCTGTTTTATGTATTTTCTTTGAGAGTTGGCTTGTATCCTTTTGCTCTAAACTGGGATTCATACTCTAAGACCACTTGGTCAATTCATTCCCGAGAGCAAAATTCAAGACAGAGAAATTTCTGTGTTTTCGGTCTGCCGCTTCTGGTTACTTTGTACTGAGTTCGACCGAGGCACTCTCTCCATCCTTAGCAAAGACTTTTGATTTTCTTGGTAAATTCACTTTTAAATATCTTGTTCTTGCTAGGTTTCAAGTTTCATTCGTTTTGATTCTCTGTGGCAAAAGTTCTCTGAGTTCTTGTCACGGCGGTCGTGCGCCTGGAGCTGCTCTGTTTTCGGTCGACTATAGTATTTACTGTTCATCTTTGTCGGGCGACTATCTTCTCTGTTGTCGATTGGTTTTATTGCTTGGTGTCTTCTCATTCTCGACCGAGCAGATCGATCGACCACTCATTGGCTTTCATTGCGGTGTCACAAAATCGGGTTTCTACCTCTTAAGCACGCTTGACCACGGCTTGATCCATGTTTTTCATTGCCGACTATTGTCTTCTTACGCTTTGATTTTCGAACACGATGCGCATCGGTCGATTGCTTTTCTGTTTTACAACTTTGTCTTTCGGTGTGATTTCGTTTGTCTCGGGGAAGAATTTTAAGGCACCATTCACCCCCCCTCTGTTGCCATTTCGGTCCTTGGGTAACCACAGCACGACTAGAACAACTGAAAATCGTGAGCTACTGTCACGCTTTCGATAAATGTGCCCGAAAAATAAATATCCCAGGCCGCCGGTAGCCCTAGCGACTAGAAAAGCTGAAAATCGTGAGCTATAGGTCGGGTTTTCGGCCAAATCTGCTCAAAATATAAAATACCCGATTGCGCTGTATTTGGAATGACTAGAAAAGTGAAAATCGTGAGCTATATATCGATCTTTCGGCCAAATGAGCTCAAAAATAAAATCCCCAAAGCGGCCCATTATCCTTAGAGCGACTAGAAAAGTGAAAATCGTGAGCTATAGGTCACGTTTTCGAAAAATGTCTTCTTGAAAATTAAAATCCCGGACTTGCCCGATAACCCGGACGACTAGAAAAGCTGAAAATCATGAGCTATAGGTCACGCTTTCGACAAAATGTGCTCAGAAAAATAAAATCCTCGGACGCCTCGGTAACCCGAAGCGACTAGAAAAGGCGAAAATCGTGAGCTCTGGGTCACGCTTTCGCCGAAATCTGCTCCGAGGAACAAAATTGCCCCGACTGCTCCGGTAACCGTTGAACGACGAGAAAAGCTGAAAATCGTGAGCTATATGTCACGCTTTAAGCCCAAATGTGTGTGAAAAAATCCTAGAATCCTCCGTAAAGACCGGAATGTTTAGAAAAGTTGAAAATCGTTAGCTATAGGTCAAAATGCTTTAAAATGACAAATGTGCTCGGAAAAATAAAAATGGTCAACCCGAACGACTAGAAAAGACTGAAAATCGTGAGCTATAGGTCGGGGTTTTCGATCTGCTCAAAATATAAAAATACCCGATTCTATAGGTCACGCCGTGTATTTGGAATGACTAGAAAATAAAATCGTGAGCTATAGGTCGAAATCTGCTCAAAATGTAAAATACCGATTATTCGAATGACTAGTATTTGGAATGACTAGAAAAATTGAAAATCGTGAGCTATAGATCGGTCTTCGGCCAAATGAGCTCGAAAATAAAAATCTCAGAAAACAACTAGAAAAGGCGAAAATCGTGAGCTAAGGTCATTGTAAATATCTTCTGAAAATAAAATCCTAGCTAATAGAAAAGTCGTTAGCTAGAAGGTCACGCTTTCGGCCAAATGTGCCCCGAAAAATAAATATCCCCAGACTGGCCCGGTAACACTACAACGACTAGAAAAGCTGAAAATCGTGAGCTATAGATCAGTCTTTCGGCCAAATGAGCTCCGAAAAATAAAAATCTCCAAACTGGCCCGGTATCCATAGAACAACTAGAAAAGCTGAAAATCGTGAGCTATAGGTCACGTTTTCGGCCAAATGTGCTGCGAAAAATAAAAATCCCTAGAATCCTCCGGAAAGACCGGAATGTTTAGAAAAGTTGAAAATCGTTAGCTATAGGTCACGCTTTCGGGCAAATGTGCTAGCAAAATAAAATGCAGACCGGTGCAGTAACCCCGAACGACTAGAAAAGCTGAAAATCGTGAGCTATAGGTCGGGGTTTTCGGCCAAATCGACTCAAAATATAAAATACCCGATTAGCGCTTATTTGGAATGACTAGAAAAGCTGAAATCGTGAACTATAGGTCACGCTTTCGACCAAATCTGCCTCGAGAAACTAAAAATCTTTGGAATTCTCCGGTAACCCTGGCACGACTAGAAAAGCTGAAAATCGTGAGCTACAGGTCACGCTTTCGGGCAAATGTGCTAGGAAAAATAAAAATGCCTGGACTGGTCTGGTAACCCCGGAACGACTAGAAAAGCTGAAAATCGTGAGCTATAGGTCAGGTTTTCGGCCAAATCTGCTCCAAAATATAAAAATACCCGATTGCGCCGGTAACGCTGGAATGACTAGAAAAGCTGAAATCGTGAACTATAGGTCACGCTTTCGACCAAATCTGCCTCGAGAAACTAAAATCTTGAATTCTCCGGTAACCACAGCACGACTAGAAAAGCGAAAATCGTGAGCTCTGGTCACGCTTTCGATAAATGTGCCCAAAAATAAATATCCCAGATGGCCCTAGCCCTACAACGACTAGAAAAGCTGAAAATCGTGAGCTATAGGTCGGCTTCGGTAATCTGCTCCAAAATGTAAAATACCCGATTGCGCCTTGTATTTGGAATGACTAGAAAAGTGAAAATCGTGAGCTATAGATCGATCTTCGGCCAAATGAGCTCAGAAAATAAAAATCTCAAACCGGCCGGTATCCTTAGAACAACTAGAAAAGCGAAAATCGTGAGCTATAGGTCACGTTTTCGATAAATATCTTCTTGAAAATAAAATCCTAGAATCCTCCGGAAAGGCCGGAATGTTTAGAAAAGTTGAAAATCGTTAGCTATAGGTCAGCGTTCGGGCAAATGTGCTAGCAAAAATAAAATGCAGGTGATGCAGTAACCCGAGCGACTAGAAAAGCGAAAATCGTGAGCTATAGGTCGGGTTTTCGGCCAAATCTGCTCCAAAATATAAAAATACCCGATTGCGCCGGTAACGTATTTGGAATGACTAGAAAAGCTGAAATCGTGAACTATAGGTCACGCTTTACCAAATCTGCCTCGAAACTAAAATCTTTGGAATTCTCCGGTAGCCACAGCACGACTAGAAAAGTCGAAAATCGTGAGCTACGGGTCACGCTTTGAACAAATGTGCTAGGAAAAATAAAAATGCTGGACCGGTGCGGTAACCCCGAGCGACTAGAAAAGCTGAAAATCGTGAGCTATAGGTCAGGTTTTCGGCCAAATCTGCTCCAAAATATAAAAATACCCGATTGCGCCGGTAACGCTGGAATGACTAGAAAAGCTGAAATCGTGAACTATAGGTCACGCTTTCGACCAAATCTGCCTCGAGAAACTAAAAATCTTCGGAATTCTCCGGTAACCCTGGCACGACTAGAAAAGCTGAAAATCGTGAGCTACAGGTCACGCTTTCGGCCAAATGTGCCCCGAAAAATAAATATCCCCAGACTGGCCCGGTAGCCCTACAACGACTAGAAAAGCTGAAAATCGTGAGCTATAGGTCGGGGTTTTCGGTAAATCTGCTCAAAATATAAAATACCCGATTGCGCCGTGTATTTGGAATGACTAGAAAAGCTGAAAATCGTGAGCTATAGATCGATCTTTCGGCCAAATGAGCTCAAAAATAAAATCTCAAAGCGGCCCATTATCCTTAGAACGACTAGAAAAGCTGAAAATCGTGAGGTATAGGTCACGTTTTCGGCCAAATGTGCTGCGAAAATTAAAAATCCCCGGACTTGCCCGATAACCCCGGAACGACTAGAAAAGCTGAAAATCATGAGCTATAGGTCACGCTTTCGACAAAATGTGCTCCGAAAAATAAAATCCTCGGACCGCCTCGGTAACCCGTAAGCGACTAGAAAAGGCGAAAATCGTGAGCTACGGTGGCGCTTTCGCGAAAATCTGCTCAGGAACAAAATTCCCACGATTGCTCGGTGTGGTTGAACGACGAGAAAAGCTGAAAATCGTGAGCTATATGTCACGCTTTAAGCCCAAATGTGTGTGAAAAAATCCTAGAATCCTCCGGTAAGGCACGAATGTTTAGAAAAGTTGAAAATCGTTAGCTATCGTCACGCTTTGGCAAATGTGCTCGGAAAAATAAAATGCTCGACAGGTCCGGTAACCCGAACGACTAGAAAAGCTGAAAATCGTGAGCTATAGGTCACGCTTTCGATAAATGTGCCCAAAAATAAAAATCCTCGATTGGCCGGTAACACTACAATGACTAGAAAAGCTGAAAATCGTGAGCTATAGGTCACGTTTTCGACCAAATGTCTTCTTGAAAATAAAATCCTAGAATCCTCCCAGTAAGGCCGGAATGTTTAGAAAAGTTGAAAATCGTTAGCTATAGGTCACGCTTTCGGGCAAATGTGCTCGGAAAAATAAAAATGCCTGGACTCGTCTGGTAACCCCGGAACGACTAGAAAAGCTGAAATCGTGAACTATAGGTCACGCTTTCGATAAATCGCCTCGAAACTAAAATCTTGGTATTCTCCGGTAACCACAGCACGACTAGAAAAGCTGAAAATCGTGAGCTACAGGTCACGCTTTCGGCCAAATGTGCCCCGAAAAATAAATATCCCAAACCGCCCGGTAGCCTAGCGACTAGAAAAGCGAAAATCGTGAGCTATAGGTCGGGGTTTCGGTAAATCTGCTCAAAATGTAAAAATACCCGATTGCGCGATGTATTTGGAATGACTAGAAAAGCTGAAAATCGTGAGCTATAGATCAGTCTTTCGGCCAAATGAGCTCCGAAAAATAAAAATCTCCAAACTGGCCCGGTATCCTTAAAACAACTAGAAAAGCTGAAAATCGTGAGCCATAGGTCACGTTTTCGGCCAAATGTGCTGCGAAAAATAAAAATCCCTAGAATCCTCCGGAAAGACCGGAATGTTTAGAAAAGTTGAAAATCGTTAGCTATAGGTCACGCTTTCGGGCAAATGTGCTAGGAAAAATAAAAATGCCTGGACTGGTCTGGTAACCCCGGAACGACTAGAAAAGCTGAAAATCGTGAGCTATAGGTCAGGTTTTCGGCCAAATCTGCTCCAAAATATAAAAATACCCGATTGCGCCGGTAACGCTGGAATGACTAGAAAAGCTGAAATCGTGAACTATAGGTCACGCTTTCGACCAAATCTGCCTCGAAAACTAAAATCTTTGGAATTCTCCCAGTAACCACAGCACGACTAGAAAAGTTGAAAATCGTGAGCTATAGGTCACGCTTTAGAATAAATCTGCCTCGAAAACTAAAATCTTGGTGATTCTCCGGTAACCCTGGCACGACTAGAAAAGCTGAAAATCGTGAGCTACAGGTCACGCTTTCGATAAATGTGCCCCGAAAAATAAATATCCCCAGACTGGCCCGGTAGCCCTACAACGACTAGAAAAGCTGAAAATCGTGAGCTATAGGTCAGGTTTTCGGCCAAATCTGCTCCAAAATGTAAAAATACCCGATTGCAGTGTGTATTTGGAATGACTAGAAAAGCCGAAAATCGTGAGCTATAGATCGAGTCTTTCGGCCAAATGAGCTCAAAAATAAAATCTCAAACCGGCCATATCCTTAGAACAACTAGAAAAGCTGAAAATCGTGAGCTATAGGTCACGTTTTCGGCCAAATGTGCTGCGAAAAATAAAAATCCCTAGAATCCTCCGGTAAGACCGGAATGTTTAGAAAAGTTGAAAATCATTAGCTACAGGTCACGCTTTCGGCCAAATGTGCCCCGAAAAATAAATATCCCCAGACTGGCCCAGTAGCCCTACAACGACTAGAAAAGCTGAAAATCGTGAGCTATAGGTCAGGTTTTCGGCCAAATCTGCTCCAAAATATAAAAATACCCGATTGCGCCGGTAACGCTGGAATGACTAGAAAAGCTGAAATCGTGAACTATAGGTCACGCTTTCGACCAAATCTGCCTCGAGAAACTAAAAATCTTCGGAATTCTCCGGTAACCCTGGCACGACTAGAAAAGCTGAAAATCGTTAGCTATAGGTCACGCTTTCGGGCAAATGTGCTCGGAAAAATAAAAATGCCTGGACTGGTCCGGTAACCCCGGAACGACTAGAAAAGCTGAAAATCGTGAGCTATAGGTCAGGTTTTCGGCCAAATCTGCTCCAAAATATAAAAATACCGATTGCTTGCCTGTATTTGGAATGACTAGAAAAGCTGAAATCGTGAACTATAGGTCACGTTTTCGACCAAATCTGCCTCGAGAAACTAAAAATCTTCGGTATTCTCCGGTAACCTTGGCACGACTAGAAAAGCTGAAAATCGTGAGCTACAGGTCACGCTTTCGGCCAAATGTGCCCCGAAAAATAAATATCCCCAGACTGGCCCGGTAGCCCTACAACGACTAGAAAAGCTGAAAATCGTGAGCTATAGGTCAGGTTTTCGGCCAAATCTGCTCCAAAATGTAAAAATACCCGATTGCGCCGGTAACGCTGGAATGACTAGAAAAGCTGAAAATCGTGAGCTATAGATCAGTCTTTCGACCAAATCTGCCTCGAGAAACTAAAAATCTTCGGAATTCTCCGGTAACCCTGGCACGACTAGAAAAGCGGAAAATCGTGAGCTATAGGTCACGCCGCTTGACGACAAATGTGCTCCGTAGAAAAATAAAATCCCAGGTCACGCCTGTAACCCTAGCGACTAGAAAAGCTAAAAATCGTGAGCTATAGGTCGGGGTTTTCGGCGGATCTGCTCAAAATATAAAAAATACCCGATTCGCCCGAGATGCTTACAATGACTAGAAAAGCGGAAAATCGTGAGCTATAGGTCACGCTTTCGGCCAAATGTGCTCCGAAAAATAAAATCCCAAAATCGGCCGGTATCCTTAGAGCGACTAGAAAAGTTGAAAATCGTGAGCTATAGGTCACGTCTTGATAAATGTCTCGAAAATTAAAATCCGGACTTGCGGTAACCCGAAAACGACTAGAAAAGTTGAAAATCGTGAGCTATAGGTCACGCTTCGCGAAAATCACTCAGAGAACAAAATTCCCCAGTGCTCCGTGTTGATTGAGCGACGAGAAAAGTTGAAAATCGTGAGCTATATGTCACGCTTTAAGCCCAAATGTGTGTGAAAAAATCCTAGAATCCTCAGGTAAGGCCGGAATGTTTAGAAAAGTTGAAAATCGTTAGCTATAGGTCACGCTTTCGGACAAATGTGCTAGCAAAAATAAAATGCAGGATGTGCAGTAACCCGGAATGACTAGAAAAGCTGAAAATCGTGAGCTATAGGTCGCCTTTCGACCAAATCGACTCAAAATATAAAATACCGATTGGCCCTGATCCTGGAATGACTAGAAAAGCTGAAATCGTGAACTATAGGTCACGCTTTCGACCAAATCTGCCTCGAGAAACTAAAAATCTTTGGAATTCTCCGGTAACCCTGGCACGACTAGAAAAGCTGAAAATCGTGAGCTACAGGTCACGCTTTCGGGCAAATGTGCTAGGAAAAATAAAAATGCCTGGACTGGTCTGGTAACCCCGGAACGACTAGAAAAGCTGAAAATCGTGAGCTATAGGTCAGGTTTTCGGCCAAATCTGCTCCAAAATATAAAAAGTACCGTGATTATACGCCACGTGCCAAATTGGAATGACTAGAAAAAAGTGAAATCGTGAACTATAGGTCACGCTTTCGGCCAAATCTGCCTCGAGAAACTAAAAATCTTCGGAATTCTCCGGTAACCCTGGCACGACTAGAAAAGCTGAAAATCGTGAGCTACTGGGTCACGCTTTCGATAAATGTGCCAGAAAAATAAATATCCCAGGACCGCCCAGTAGCCTAGCGACTAGAAAAGCTGAAAATCGTGAGCTATAGGTCAGGTTTTCGGCCAAATCTGCTCCAAAATGTAAAAATACCCGATTGCGCCGGTAACGCTGGAATGACTAGAAAAGCTGAAAATCGTGAGCTATAGATCAGTCTTTCGGCCAAATGAGCTCCGAAAAATAAAAATCTCCAAACTGGCCCGGTATCCTTAGAACAACTAGAAAAGCTGAAAATCGTGAGCTATAGGTCACGTTTTCGATAAATGTCTTCTGAAAAATAAAATCCTAGAATCCTTGGAAGGCCGGAATGTTTAGAAAAGTTGAAAATCGTTAGCTATAGGTCAGCGTTCGGGCAAATGTGCTAGCAAAATAAAAATGCAGGGCGGTCAGTAACCCGGAACGACTAGAAAAGCTGAAAATCGTGAGCTATAGGTCAGGTTTTCGGCCAAATCTGCTCCAAAATATAAAAATACCCGATTGCGCCGGTAACGCTGGAATGACTAGAAAAGCTGAAATCGTGAACTATAGGTCACGCTTTCGACCAAATCTGCCTCGAGAAACTAAAAATCTTTGGAATTCTCCGGTAGCCCTGGCACGACTAGAAAAGCTGAAAATCGTGAGCTACAGGTCACGCTTTCGGGCAAATGTGCTAGGAAAAATAAAAATGCTGGTGGTCCAGTAACCCGGACGACTAGAAAAGGCGAAAATCGTGAACTATAGGTCGGGTTTCGGCCAAATCTGCTCAAAATATAAAATACCGATTACTTGGCGATAACTTATTTGGAATGACTAGAAAAGTGAAATCGTGAACTATAGGTCACGCTTTAAACCAAATCTGCCTCGAAACTAAAATCTTGAAATTCTCCGGTAACCCTGGCACGACTAGAAAAGCTGAAAATCGTGAGCTACAGGTCACGCTTTCGGCCAAATGTGCCCCGAAAAATAAATATCCCCAGACTGGCCCGGTAGCCCTACAACGACTAGAAAAGCTGAAAATCGTGAGCTATAGGTCAGGTTTTCGGCCAAATCTGCTCCAAAATATAAAAATACCCGATTCTTGCGCCGAGTATTTTGGAATGACTAGAAAAGCTGAAAATCGTGAGCTATAGATCACGGTCTTCGGCCAAATGAGCTCAAAAATAAAATCTAAAATCGGCCCATTATCCTTAGAACGACTAGAAAAGCTGAAAATCGTGAGGTATAGGTCACGTTTTCGGCCAAATGTGCTGCGAAAATTAAAAATCCCCGGACTTGCCCGATAACCCCGGAACGACTAGAAAAGCTGAAAATCATGAGCTATAGGTCACGCTTTCGACAAAATGTGCTCCGAAAAATAAAAATCCTCGGACTGCCTCGGTAACCCAGAAACGACTAGAAAAGCTGAAAATCGTGAGCTACAGGTGACGCTTTCGCCGAAATCTGCTCCGAGGAACAAAATTCCATTGCTCCGGTGTGGTTGAGCGACGAGAAAAGCTGAAAATCGTGAGCTATATGTCACGCTTTAAGCCCAAATGTGTGTGAAAAAATCCTAGAATCCTCCCAGAAGACCGAATGTTTAGAAAAGTTGAAAATCGTTAGCTATAGGTCACGCTTTCGGGCAAATGTGCTCGGAAAAATAAAAATGCCTGGACAGGTCCGGTAACCCCGGAACGACTAGAAAAGCTGAAAATCGTGAGCTATAGGTCACGCTTTCGGCCAAATGTGCCCCGAAAAATAAAAATCCTCAGACTGGCCCGGTAACACTACAACGACTAGAAAAGCTGAAAATCGTGAGCTATAGGTCACGTTTTCGGCCAAATGTGCTGCGAAAAATAAAAATCCCTAGAATCCTCCGGTAAGACCGGAATGTTTAGAAAAGTTGAAAATCGTTAGCTATAGGTCACGCTTTCGGGCAAATGTGCTCGGAAAAATAAAAATGCCTGGACTCGTCTGGTAACCCCGGAACGACTAGAAAAGCTGAAATCGTGAACTATAGGTCACGCTTTCGACCAAATCTGCCTCGAGAAACTAAAAATCTTCGGTATTCTCCGGTAACCCTGGCACGACTAGAAAAGCCGAAAATCGTGAGCTACGGGTCACGCTTTCGATAAATGTGCCCAAAAATAAATATCCCCAGACCGGCCCGGTAGCCCTACAACGACTAGAAAAGCTGAAAATCGTGAGCTATAGGTCAGGTTTTCGGCCAAATCTGCTCCAAAATGTAAAAATACCCGATTGCGCCGGTAACGCTGGAATGACTAGAAAAGCTGAAAATCGTGAGCTATAGATCAGTCTTTCGGCCAAATGAGCTCCGAAAAATAAAAATCTCAAAGCGGCGGTATCCTTAAAACAACTAGAAAAGTGAAAATCGTGAGCCATAGGTCACGTTTTCGATAAATGTCTTCTGAAAATAAAAATCCTAGAATCCTCAGGAAGGCCGGAATGTTTAGAAAAGTTGAAAATCGTTAGCTATAGGTCACGCTTTCGGGCAAATGTGCTAGGAAAAATAAAATGCAGGTGATGCAGGTAACCGGAGCGACTAGAAAAGCTGAAAATCGTGAGATATAGGTCGGGGTTTCGGCCAAATCTGTTCAAAATATAAAATACCCGATTCTTGCCGTGTATTTGGAATGACTAGAAAAGCTGAAATCGTGAGCTATAGTCACGCTTTCGACCAAATCTGCCTCGAAACTAAAATCTTTGGAATTCTCCGGTAACCACAGCACGACTAGAAAAGCCGAAAATCGTGAGCTATAGGTCACGCTTTAAATAAATCTGCCTCGAAAACTAAAATCTTGGTATTCTCCGGTAACCCTGGCACGACTAGAAAAGCTGAAAATCGTGAGCTACAGGTCACGCTTTCGGCCAAATGTGCCGCGAAAAATAAATATCCCAGTGGCCCAAGCCCTAGCGACTAGAAAAGTGAAAATCGTGAGCTATAGGTCGGGTTTTCGGCCAATCTGCTCAAAATGTAAAAATACCCGATTCTTGCGTGCTGTATTTGGAATGACTAGAAAAGTTGAAAATCGTGAGCTATAGATCAGTCTTTCGGCCAAATGAGCTCCGAAAAATAAAAATCTCAAAGCGGCGGTATCCTTAGAACAACTAGAAAATTTGAAAATCGTGAGCTATAGGTCACGTTTTCGATAAATATCTCTGAAAATAAAATCCTAGAATCCTCAGGTAAGGCCAGGAATGTTTAGAAAAGTTGAAAATCATTAGCTACAGGTCACGCTTTCGGTAAATGTGCCCAGAAAAATAAATATCCCAGGGCCCGGTAGCCTAGCGACTAGAAAAGCTGAAAATCGTGAGCTATAGGTCGGGTTTTCGACCAAATCTGCTCAAAATATAAAAATACCGATTAACTTGGCGTGCTTATTTGGAATGACTAGAAAAGCTGAAATCGTGAACTATAGGTCACGCTTTCGACCAAATCTGCCTCGAGAAACTAAAATCTTGAATTCTCCGGTAACCACAGCACGACTAGAAAAATGAAAATCGTTAGCTATAGGTCACGCTTTCGAACAAATGTGCTCGGAAAAATAAAATGCAGGATGGTCAGGTAACCGGAACGACTAGAAAAGTTTGAAAATCGTGTGCTATAGGTCGGGGTTTCGGCCAAATCTGCTCAAAATATAAAAATACCGATTAGCGATGTATTTGGAATGACTAGAAAAGCTGAAATCGTGAACTATAGGTCACGTTTTCGACCAAATCTGCCTCGAGAAACTAAAAATCTTCGGTATTCTCCGGTAACCTTGGCACGACTAGAAAAGCTGAAAATCGTGAGCTACAGGTCACGCTTTCGGTCAAATGTGCCCCGAAAAATAAATATCCCAGATGGCCGGTAGCCTAGCGACTAGAAAAGCTGAAAATCGTGAGCTATAGGTCGGGTTTTCGATAAATCGCCCCAAAATGTAAAATACCCGATTGCCGTGTATTTGCTGGAATGACTAGAAAAGGCTGAAAATCGTGAGCTATAGATCGATCTTTCGACCAAATCGCCTCGAGAAACTAAAATCTTGAATTCTCCGGTAACCACAACACGACTAAAAAGCGGAAAATCGTGAGCTATAGGTCACGCTTTCGATAAATGTGCTCGAAAAATAAAATCCCAGGGCCGGCCTGTAACCTAGCGACTAGAAAAGCTAAAAATCGTGAGCTATAGGTCGGGTTTTCGGCGGATCTGCTCAAAATATAAAATACCCGATTCTTGGCGTGTATTTGGAATGACTAGAAAAATTGAAAATCGTGAGCTATAGATCGATCTTTCGGCCAAATGAGCTCAGAAAATAAAATCCCCAAAGCGGCGGTATCCTTAGAGCGACTAGAAAAGTTGAAAATCGTGAGCTATAGGTCACGTCTTGATAAATGTCTTCGAAATTAAAATCCCGGACTTGCCGGTAACCCGAAAGCGACTAGAAAAGTTGAAAATCGTGAGCTCTGGGTCACGCTTTCGCGAAATCTGCTCAGGAACAAAATTCCCAATTGCTCCGTGTGGTTGAGCGACGAGAAAAGTTGAAAATCGTGAGCTATATGTCACGCTTTAAGCCCAAATGTGTGTGAAAAAATCCTAGAATCCTCCGGTTAAAGCGGAATGTTTAGAAAAGTTGAAAATCGTTAGCTATAGGTCACGCTTTCGGGCAAATGGGCTCGGAAAAATAAAATGCAGGGCGGTCCGGTAACCGAACGACTAGAAAAGCTGAAAATCGTGAGCTATAGGTCACGCTTTCGATAAATGTTCCCAAAAAATAAAATCCCAGATGGCGGTAACACTACAACGACTAGAAAAGGCGAAAATCGTGAGCTATAGGTCGGGTTTTCGGCCAAATCTGCTCAAAATATAAAATACCGATTAGCGTGCTGTGACTGGAATGACTAGAAAAGCTGAAATCGTGAACTATAGGTCACGCTTTCGATAAATCTGCCTCGAGAACTAAAATCTTGGTATTCTCCGGTAACCACAGCACGACTAGAAAAGTTGAAAATCGTGAGCTCTGGTCACGCTTTCGACCAAATGTGCTTAGAAAATAAATATCGGTGGCGGTAGCCTATAGCGACTAGAAAAGTGAAAATCGTGAGCTATAGGTCGGGTTTTCGACCAAATCTGCTCAAAATGTAAAAATACCGATTAATTGTGTATTTGGAATGACTAGAAAAAGCGAAAATCGTGAGCTATAGATCGATCTTTCGGCCAAATGAGCTCAGAAAATAAAAATCTCAAAGCGGCGGTATCCTTAGAACAACTAGAAAATTTGAAAATCGTGAGCTACGGGTCACGTTTTCGATAAATATCTTCTGAAAAATAAAATCCTAGAATCCTCCGGTAAGACCGGAATGTTTAGAAAAGTTGAAAATCGTTAGCTACAGGTCACGCTTTCGGCCAAATGTGCCCCGAAAAATAAATATCCCAGTGGCGGCGGTAGCCTAGCGACTAGAAAAGGCGAAAATCGTGAGCTATAGGTCGGGTTTTCGGCCAAATCTGCTCAAAATGTAAAATACCCGATTCTTGCCGTGTATATTGGAATGACTAGAAAAGTTGAAAATCATGAGCTATAGATCAGTCTTTCGGCCAAATGAGCTCCGAAAAATAAAAATCCCCAGACTGGCCCGGAAACCCTACAAAGACTAGAAAAGCTGAAAATCGTGAGCTATAGGTCAGGTTTTCGGCCAAATCTGCTCGAAAATATAAAAATACCCGATTGCGCCGGTAATGTTGGAATGACTAGAAAAGCTGAAAATCGTGAGCTATAGATCAGTCTTTCGGCCAAATGAGCTCCGAAAAATAAAATCTAAAGCGGCGGTATCCTTAGAGCGACTAGAAAAGTTGAAAATCGTGAGCTATAGCTCACGTTTTCGACAAATGTCTTCGAAAATTAAAATCCGGACTTGCCGGTAACCGGAACGACTAGAAAAGGCGAAAATCATGAGCTATAGGTCACGCTTTCGACAAAATGTGCTCAGAAAATAAAATCCTCGGATTGCCTCGGTAACCCGAAGCGACTAGAAAAGGCGAAAATCGTGAGCTCTGGTCACGCTTTCGCGAAATCTGCTCAGGAACAAAATTCCCAGGGTTGCTCAGGTGTGGTTGAGCGGCGAGAAAAGCTAAAAATCGTGAGCTATATGTCACGCTTTACGCCCAAATGTGACGAAAAAATCCTAGAATCCTCAGGTAAGGCAGGAATGTTTAGAAAGGTTGAAAATCGTTAGCTATAGGTCAAGCTTTCGAACAAATGTGCTCGGAAAAATAAAATACAGGTGGTCAGGTAACCGAACGACTAGAAAAATTGAAAATCGTGAGCTATAGGTTTAGGGTTTAGGGTTTAGGGTTTAGGGTTTAGGGTTAGGGTTTAGGGTTTAGGGTTTAGGGTTTAGGGTTTAGGGTTAAGGGTTTAGGGTTTAGGGTTTAGGGTTAGGGTTTAGGGTTTAGGGTTAAGGGTTAAGGGTTTAGGGTTTAGGGTTTAGGGTTTAGGGTTTAGGGTTTAGGGTTTAGGGTTTAGGGTTTAGGGTTAGGGTTTAGGGTTTAGGGTTTAGGGTTAGGGTTAGGGTTTGGGTTTAGGGTTTAGGGTTTAGGGTTTAGGGTTTA
>JAYGGG010000261.1:0-27200 GCA_036346245.1 Bonia amplexicaulis | reverse complement strand
GTGAGACCCACCGCTCGAGATTGCTCAAAATCTTGTGAAAACGTGAAAAGCACTCGCTTAAGGGACTCTCCAAAGCATCTCGAATTTGTCAGATTCGCTGAACCGATCCTGCCGAACCGCTCTTGATCTGGGAGGTGCCTCATGATATGCATCGAGGGTCACCCGAGATGTCGTGAGCGGACGGTGTGAGAGATGTATCAAATTCGCTTCGCCAATCTCGCATGATGATGTTCCTTGCCTTGCATTTGCCTCAACATCGCCCATGTTCCCCATTGATGTTCTCATCGGCAGAACAACAAATTGTATTTTCACCTTCCGCCAAATAGCATACCCCCGAGCCCGGATATATGTTTCCATTCGGCTCTTCCGTAGGTAATCCAGTGCCATCGAAAATAGGCGGCTTGGTGGAATACTTGTTCAAGGTTATGGTTTCTTGAGACCTAAGTTAAGATCTATGAAGAAGAGCTAACCGCTCGATACCAATTGAAGGACCGAAATGGCAATGAGGGGTGAATGGCGCCTTAAAAATTCTCCCCAAGTTCTTCTTCTCCTTTAGCTAGAGAGCTAAGAAGTCGAAAACAAAGATCAACCTAACAAAGAACAATAAACAAGAAGTCGTAGTCAAGACAACCGTAGTCGTAAATGAAAAATCAGATCGGGTTTTGACCGTGGTCGAATGGGGTGAGAATGCCACCAAGACACGCAAGACCACCGCTACATGCATTTGCAGGTTGAACCACCGTAAACAGAGGATATCGCTGGTGAAAACCGAACCGTAAAACTTATGCCGTAGTCGATCATCCGACAACAGTAATGTATACAGAAATACTGTCGCAAAGCACGACCGAGGAGCAAGAAATTAGAGATCTTTTGCACAGAGATCCAAATGAATGAAACTTGAAACTTAGTTCGCATAAGATCTCTCGAAGTAAAAATACCAAGAACCTCCAAAGTCTTCACAATAAGAGGAGAAACCAAAGTCGAAATCGAAACAGAGCTCTGTGGCAGTAACCACAGAGCTCGGTTTTCTGATTTTGCTTTTTGCTCTCGAATGATCTTAGCAAGGTCATAAAACAATTTCCGGCACCCGAGCAAATGAAGCACAAGTCAACTCTCGATAAAACACATATGATCGAAAGAACACGAGAGGGCAAATGATCAAACAAATCATCTCAAGAACAAAACCAGAAAGATACAGAGATGAATCCAATCTTTCTATTGCACATGGAGGTTTCTACACCACTCCATCGGAGGTACACGAGCATCCATGCTCTACCCGCAGAGACAACTCACACAAGATAGAGAGGAACACCGAGCACCTGGGGACAACCTCTCTTGCTCCCCGAGACCCAACCTCTCTATTTATAGTCTCACTAACGGGTCTCCACACGTAGACAACCCGCTAACCGAGTGGTTAAGCTTGCGTGCCTCCAAAGGTTTTTACCTGCTCCTCTCGTGCAACGGCCCACCGCTGCCCGTTAGCGCCACTCAACTCCACGTGAGCTCTCACAGAGCCTCTCCGGTAGTCACAAGCTTTTCAAGGACAACTTCCCCAGCTTTGACATTTCTCCAAATGCCCCTCCACGCCTTCCAGAAGCTTCCTCCACCGCTTTGTCGTCCATGCCGCCGCCCCACCGGCACGACACGCCCTCTTCGGCTTTTCCACGCTGCTCGGACCTCAACAACTCCCTTGTCAGTCCCGACCTCCTAAGCTCTCACCAAGACCGCCTCCTCGTTCCTCGCAACCAACAAAGACAACAAAACCATCACATAGCACCGATCCATACTCGCACAAATCACAGAGCTCAAGTCTCTTTTCCACGAAATTAGACTTTACCAAACCTTGTCAAATGTAGAACAAACCAGTCTACAAGGTCCACAACATCACAAGGAACCCAACCGACCAAACCTCACCGTAATCGGACATGAAATGCACCTCACGACCAATTTAGTGATCCCACACGACCACGGTCATCCAACCGATAATGTGGTCGAACGCGTTTCGACCATCGCTCACCGCTCGCTAACGTGGTCGTAGCTCTCCAGCGCACAACGCGGTCGCACCACCGAGTGCCACAACGTAGTCGCGGCTCTTTCCCACAACGTGGTCGAGGCTCGAAGCCCACAACGTGGTCGTGACGCCCACCCACCACGCCAAAGTGGTCGAACGCCCGACCGCCCAACGTGGTCGAGGCTCCGATCCCACAACGTGGTCGTAAAACCCTAGCGCCAGTGTCGACCACGGCCAATCTTCCGAGGGCTCGCAACGTGGGTCGGCTCGAGCGCCACAACGTGATCGAACGCCTCCCACTGCCAACGTGGTCGAAACCTTCCGACCACGCGCCAAAGAACTCGACGCTGCTCTACCGAACCCGACATCGACAATGTGGTCGTGACGCCACCCGATATGCGCCAACGTGGTCGTAACGCCTCCGACCACCGCCGCTTTTGCCGAGAACACCTCAACGTGGTCGCACGCCCCGAACGAATTCACCACGACCAAACGTGGTCGTATGGCATCCTACAAGGTCGCATAAGCTGTGGACAAGTCGCACGACTTCATTTCGCCCGTAGTTAAGATTTTGCGATAAAAGCCCAAACAAACTCAATTTCCTTCAACCAAGAGTCGATACTCATCACAAAGATAGGATCATCTCCACATGATCTCTCATCAAGGCGATGAAGACAACCAAGAGTTCGGCACAAGTGCGGGCGCACAAGGCCCCTAGTAAAAACACACACCCTCACGTATTTGGCACATTTGGTGGCGCGGGTAAAATCCGCAAATGGAGGAGGGAGAGACTAGCAGCCTCGGACATCGCCCGCCATTTACCAATATCCCTGATGACCGCGAAATTGATTAGAGCAAGGTCATCTACAACGATATCGGGATGTCTCTTCGAAACCCTGCACCAGCAAGTGTCTCGTCGCTGGTAAGATATCGATCGAACCACGTAGCTTGTATCACTCCACAACTTCGCACGGTGAAATGACATGTCGTGTTTGCAGGAAGCGCTGATTGTTGAATCTTCCTGTGGGTCATTCCATGGAACAAGGGAGAAAGATATACTCCGCGCCCCCGGGAAACAAGGAGCACCCGGTCGTATGAGAGGCCTTGGGCTTTACGCTCCATGGAAACATAGTTTCCAAGATTAATGGATTGCGCGAAGGCTACGATAGCGAAAACAAAACTTTTCACCGCACACAAGGACATCATGCTTAAGGAGGATCATGGATCGTTACCACTAGACGCCAGCAGCAGCTGAAGAAGAGTTGGAGAAGCCGATCCAACCACGCTGCCGAGGTAGTAGTGGAAGTAGTCGATCGTCCCGAACCGATCGCCTCCTCCACGCGATCAACCGCACCACGAGCGAGATCCAATCAGAGGTTGTTGATGCCGATCAACACCGCAACAAGCAGCGTCCACCGGTATCCACACGTCCGGGTCGGAACGCCGATCGCGAGTGTACCAAAGACTCATGAAAGACTAGGGTTTGGCTCGGGAGGTGGCGGCTGGGTTTAGCTCGGGATTATCGATCATTCCTCGGCCCCTCACCTCCATATATATAGACCTCCTCACTTGGGCCTCGTGGACCGAGGCCCAATAGGAGTCTATCCGGATCTCTATCCGAATTGAGCCCATATCCCAATCACATTCAATTAGTGTTCCAACCCGTTAAGTGTGCGACCACAGAGGTTCACGTATACTTGGTCGCGACCGAAACACCTTCCGGTCACCGTGTTAATAGCGGCATCTAGTAAGACATATTAACCCCAAAGTATACGTAAAGATCATATCTACGAACCCGTAATGTTCTCATGTACTAATCCTTTGCCTCATGATATAGATTAAGCTCAAGGCGAGACCTGTGTCATCCTCTTAATAGCTCAATCACTCTCTCGATTCCGTGATGGATTATAAACTCGTGATTGACTCTCAATCACCTTGGCATGGCCATGCACTTTCATAATCCATTACATCGAGGGGCCCGAGATATCTCTCCCATAAGGAGGGGCAAATTCTATCTTGATCATTCACATCCCACTACATGTTTCATGGCAAACCCAAAGACAACTTTTATGACTACCCGCCACGGAGTAGTGTTTAGTAGTCCCAAAGTAGCTACTACGCATGCTGGGAACCATGATGATCTCAAATCTAAGGATTCCACATAAACACTACTTGAGACCAACCGATGACACATGGAATCTCTGCGCAGTGTCTCATGGCGGGTCTATCCAACATATGTTCACTAACACATGTCCATATTATTGATTTGGTATCTCCATACCATGATCCATGAGACATGATCATCAATCAATACATATGTCGATCTTTGAATCATATTTGTTCCTCATATGAAATATAATCGGGGATCATTTAGAAATAGCAACATTTTGGCATTAAGAGTCTCATGAATAAGTCACATACTCATTGATCAATAATGATAATGTCTATTTCAAGGAACAAAGCAATGTATCATAAACATAGTATGTGATATATTCAACATCTCCATGTTGCCTCTAGGGCATATCACCAACAGCCTCCCACTTGCACTAGAGTCAACCATGTAGGTATCTAATACCCATTGCCCTAGTGTGAGCCTCATGCTTTGGTCGGGAAGCGGCTTTGTCAACGGATCTGCAATGTTCAAACTGTGTACTTTGCATATCTTAACATCGCCTCTCCACAATCTCGCGGATGAGATGAAATCGCCAGAGAATGTGCTTGGACTTCGGTGCGATCTAGGCTCCTTGGCTTGCGAATGGCTCCACTGTTGTCACAAGAGAGGTCCATTGGGTGGAGGCACTAGCCATCACACCAAGCTCGAAACAAATTTCTTGATCCAAACGACCTCTTTAGCGACTTGAAGCCGCTATGTACTCGGCTTCTATTGTAGAATCAAGAACTGCCTCTGCTTGAACTCTTCCACCACCGCACCGCCATTCGTGCGTAACACAAATCCAGATTGCGATCTAAAATCATCTTTGTCGGTTTGGAAGCTAGCATCGGTGTAACCATTTACAACGAGCTCTTCCTCACCCCATAGACGAGGAACACATCTTTAGTTCTTCTCAAGTACTTCAAGATGTTCTTTACGGTAATCCAAAGACTTTCACCGATCCGACCGGTATCTACTTGTAGCACTTAAAGCATACGAGACATCCGGACGTGTACAAAGCATGGCATACATAATGGATCCAATAGCTGAAGCATATGGAATCGCATTCATTTTATCCCGCTCATCAGGTGTACTAGGACACTGATTCTTGCTAAGATTTATACCATGTGACATAGGTAGGAAGCCTTTCTTGAATCCTGCATGTTGAACCTTTTCAACACCTTGTCAATGTACGTATCTTGGCTTAATCCAATCACCTTTTGATCTATCTCTATAGATCTTGATGCCAGAATATATGCCTCTCCTAAGTCTTTCATAGAGAAACTATTTTCAATGAAGACTTAATGATTCGAGATAGGAATGTCATTTCCATCAATAATATGTCATCCACATATAAGACCGTAAACACGAAAAGCGCCCCACTAGCCTTTTGTAAACACAAGGCTCTTCTTCGTTCTTGATGAAACCAAACCCTTTGATTACTTCATCAAAACGAATGTTCCAACTCCGAGATGCCTGCTTTAATCCATAAATAGATCTTTGCAGCTTGCATATCTTTCTAGTCGATTGCGGATCGACAAAACCTGTGGGTCAGTGTCATGTACACATCCTCACTCGATTTCCATTAAGGAAAGCTGTTTTGACATCCATTTGCCATATTTCATAGTCGAAATAAGCAAGAATCGCTAGAATGATCCGAATAGACTTTAGCATTGCGACGGGCTAAAAAGTTTCATCATAATCAACACCTTGAATTTGTTTGAAACCTTTGGCCACCAATCGCGCTTTATAGATGTGAACATTTCCATCTATGTCTATCTTTTTCTTGAAAACCCATTTGCACTCAATGGTTTTAACACCATCAGGTGGATCAACCAAGTTCCAAACTTGATTATCGTGCATGGATTCAATTTGGATCTCATGGCTTCAAGCCATTTCGTAGTCTCGTCCCACCATCGCTTCTTCATAGGTCTTAGGCCCATCGTTGTCTAACAACAATATGTCCCGTTGTTGAGTAGTCAAGAACATGTACCTCTCGTGTGCACGACGTGACCTGTCGACCCACGTGGTTCCGGTGTGTCCACAACAAAGTTCTTCAACAGCTTGTTCATCCTGTTGTTCTCAGAGGAGCTGAAACGCTTTCGTGTGTTTCTAATTTCTTCAAGTTGCACCATGCTCCCACTATCCCTTCTTGAGAGATACTCTTTCTCTAAGAAGACACCATGCCGGGCGACAAACACTTTGCCTTCTTCTTGATTATAGAAGTAATATCCTTTTGTTTCCTTAGGATACCCGATAAAGAAGCATTTATCGATTTAGGACCGAGCTTATCGATTGTAAACGTTTTACATAAGTCTCACATCCCAAATCTTAAGAAAAGACAAGCTAGGACGTTGTCCCGTCCACATCTCATATGGTGTCTTTTCACCGATTTTGATGGAACCTGCTTAGTGTGAAAGCGGTCATTTCAAGAGCGTACCCCAAAAAGACAACGGAAGATCACTGTGGCTCATCATGGAGCGCACCATATCTAATAAGGTGCGATTTCTCTCGAGATACCCCATTCCATTGAGGTGTTCCGGCGGAGTCAATTGTGGAACAATTCCACAATCCTTCGATGATTACCAAACTCATGGCTCAAATACTCGCCTCCACGATCGATCGTAGAAACTTGATTGTCTTGCCTAAATGATTTTGCACTTCATTTTGGAATTCTTTGAACTTTTCAAAGGATTCGGACTTATGTTTCATCGTAGATATATCCATATCTACTAAAGTCATCGACAAAAGTTATGAAGCATCGAAAACCACCTCTGGTCGTTGAGCTCATTGGTCCACATACATCGAATGTACGAGTGCCAATAAGTCACTTGCCCGTTCACCTTGACCGGTGAAAGGTGCTTTTGTCATCTTGCCAAGTAAACAAGATTCGCATGTCTCAAATGATTCAAAATCAAATGAGTGCGAATACCATCTCTATGGAGCTTCTCCATGTGTTTCTCATTTATGTGACCTAAGCGACAGTGCCAAATAAACGTGGATTCAAATCATTCGATCGTTGCTTCTTTGCATTAATGTTATAGACCGATGACTCTTCAAGAGTAAGAACATATAACCCATTCACCAATGGAGTATGACAATAGAACATATCTTTGAAATAAAGAGAACAACCATTGTTCACGGATCTAAAGTCATAACCTTCGCTTGCAAACATGAAGCGTAAATAATGTTCTTGGAAAGAGATGGAACACAATAACAATTATTCAATTCCAAAACTAATCCTGAAGGTAAAGACAATGGCATGGTGCCAACAGCCACCGCAGCAACTTTGCTCCATTGCCAACGCCAAGATCCACTTCGCTCCTCCTCAAACTTCTACTTCTTCTTAGCCCCCAACGATTTGCAAATGTGAGCAACCGATCCGTATCAAATACCCAAGAATCAGTAGATGAAGTAGCAAGATTGATTTCTATAACATTTATACCGGAGCGAAGTCGATTTCCTTCTTTTCTCAAGATCCTCCAAGTACTTTGGGCGCCTTTTCCAATGTCCCGATTGCTTACGAGTAGCAATCGCATCGAGAGCAGGCCCTTCTTGACTTGCTTGGCCTTAGAACCGCCGCGATCTCATCGGAGCTAACTTTCTTTGACCGCGCTTTCTTTACATAGGGCTTGCCTTGCCTTTCGCATCATCATCACATGATGGCTGCTTTTCTTAATGCTTTCCTCGGCTGATTTTAGCATCCCATGCAACTCACCCAAGGTCTTGTCCATGTTGTTCATGTGATAGTTCGAATGAATGGCTCAAAGCTCGAGGGAGCGATCAAGAATCACATCGAGAGCCAACTCTTGGCTAAGGGGAAAACCAAGCTTTTCCGCACTCTCAATGTAGCCAATCATCTTAATCACATGAGGGTCGACGGATTCCCTTCGCAAGCTCGCACGCAAACAAGGACTTTGAAGTGTTGAACCTCTCACCCTTGCTTGGTTCTCAAACATACACGCAACCCCACAATGATATTGTAGGCATATGTGTTCTCATATTGCTTCAAGCTCAGAGGACATTGTGGCAAGCATGAGACACTCACATCAAGGTAATCATTTGTTTGCTTCTCATAAACTTTCCGCAGCCACGGTAGCATTATCGTGCAAGTCATCAGGATAAGGAGACTCAAGGACATACTCCTTGCGCTCTTGCTTGAGAACAATTCTCAAGTTGCGATACCAATCCAAAAAGTTCGTTCCATTGAGTTTTTCTTTCTCAAGAATAGATCGCAAATTAAAAGAACTGGATGCGGCATTAGTTGACATGATCTACAACAAAGAATACGCAAAGTTTAGCACTATGTTTATGTTCATCTTTATTAAACTATTTAACAAAAGACTCCCACTATGTGTTTTGCAACAAAACTCCTCTAAGTTACATAGTGGGTCAAGATCCTCATTTCATTAGTTCCTAGTGAGCTTTGGCATCACGGCTAGAAGACTAGTGATATGGGTAAGCAACACCTGCTAATCACATCCCTATGTGACTCTTGTTTGTTGGGTGACATCAATATGTCCCGGCCCCAACCTATGCCCCAAGGTCCAAAACTGTTTTGATAACCTTGTTAAGTAAATCAATACTATGCATGTGGATGTCCGACATCCACCCTATTAGATCAAGATAGTTGATGGTACTCGCTTTGGCACCTACCAAACAATGATCATGATTCTTATAGGCGCAAAGAATTGGAAGGGCATCAAAACAATTTCTTAATTTTTCTTGAGAGAAGCTATTCTATCATGAAAACACACCCTCTATAGGTATGGCATGAAAGAATAGTATGACAAGAAATAAACATCACATGCATATAATCACATTATACCGTGAATGGTATGGCATTTTGTATCGTAGTGGTCGCCATCGCCATGGTTCCACGGTGATATTCTTCGCCACACTTCTTGTCCTCTTTGTCATCATGCTTGAAGCCTCCATAGCAAAGAACTAAACTATTACAACTAATAGGTAGCAAATGAATTACATGAGGAGCTCAAGCATCACAAGTCGACACGCAGTGTCGTTATACAATTAAAGAACGACCTCAACCCTACTGTGATTAATACGACACACAGCCGCCAAAACACACATACATCACATATGCATCTATGCCATACCATTCACATCATTCCTCGCAAAACAAGTTAAGCGTAGAACGATTCTACCGCCTCGACATGAATGTGTTTCTATAACAATCTATGCGTGTACGCAACGGCGGTCCCGCTGGCCCTGAAAACCTCACGGAATTACATAGATCGCATCTATGAAATCGCTATGAAAATCTCATCGGGCCGATCAAATCAACCCAAATCCGAGCCATTCAAAATGTCTCAATTTTCATTAGATCAATCACATTGATCATCGCGATCGGTATGCTTGAGGAGACCGCAACACAAGACCTTGATCTGTTGGCTCAATCTCGATCGGGCGCAGCTAGCCCCGATGGTGTTACCAACCGTAGGGGCAAGTCGGCGACATCAAAGAAGGAGCACGAACTAATCTTTTGGCCACATGATGCTATCAACTCATACATATTCCAACCCCTTATGACCGATTGATCTAGTCCGTAATAGATCCAATCTATTACAACCGCATAGATATATTCAACATCTCCATGTTGCCTCTAGGGCATGTCACCAACAAAAGGCACTCTTGACGTCCATCTGGTAAAGCTTGAAACCCTTAGAAGCTGCAAAGGCAAGCAGAATTCTAATGGCCTCAAGTCTAGCTACAGGGGCAAAGGTCTCATCGAAATCCAGACCCTCAACCTAGGAGTACCCCTGTGCAACCAGTCTAGCCTTGTTTCGAATGACTACCCCATTCTCACTTTGCTTGTTCTTGAACACCCATTTGGTTCCAATGATATTGTGATCTCGAGGGGCTCAACAAGCGTCCAAACCTTGTTTCTTCGAAACTCTCCAGCTCCTCATGCATGGCATTGATCCAAGACTCGTCGATAAAGCATGAGAAACATCTTTGGGCTCAAAGGAGGCAATAAAAGCGTAATGAAGATGAAATTGAGATAAGCGATTTTGAGCGGGTAACACGTCAAGAGGTCTCCAATAATCCGCTCGGAAGGATGAGATTTTGGATATGTCTAAGAGGTCCGATGATGAGATGAAGAAGCGGCCTCACCTCGTGAGTCGACGGCAGGAATGAGCCACTAGCTCCGTATAGCGAAGGCATGGGCCGATCACCTTGAGGTGCGGTGGAAGAAGGCATCTCAAGGGTGGATGAGGGACTGGATCGTAGACAACCTCGCCTCCATCATCCTCATCATCCACGAAGATGGTCTCGGATCGCTCTAGTGAACTCGAGATATCGGGCCTAGTCCCCGGACTGGCCTCATCGAAAGTCACCTCACATGTGATGAGGACATCACTTCTTCGGATACACACAACACTCCTCCACTTGATATTCAAGGACCAATCACTAGAGCTCGCACCGACAATTGAATTTAGAGGTGAGCTCGCTCCTAAGTACTTCTTTTGGTTCATTTGAGAATCGATTGCTACCTAATGATTTAATTATGATTAGGAACCATGGAGAGGATCAAGAAGTACTTGGAGAAGGGCTATGAGGCGCACAAGTCCATCAAGGGCGGACGAATCATGTTGGATGTCCAACTCAAACCGACTTCGAATCCAATTCGAGTCCAGGACCAGGCTGCACTAAACGGACGCCCAGATCGCATCCGGACTCCGTTTTGGACGTTCCACATATGTCGTGGTGCTGAGAAGATAACCTTTCCAATGGCTCGGTCTCATATCAAAATTCCTTCGAGTCAACGGAATCGTCGAAACAAGTGGACGTCCGAATCTGTCAGGTGTCATGACACCGCCTTTTGGGCCGCTTGGCTTTGTATCGTGTTGGAGTCCATTAAGGACGCGTCCAGGGGTTTTGCACGCCCCTTACTCCTTTATATACAGCCGCCACCCGCACCATTAGGGTTGGGTTTTGCTTAGATTAATTCTGTCTTTGAACAGTTTCGCGTCATCGGTTTGTGAAACCCCAATTTTCGAAAGTGCTTCATCAATATATCTGCAATTTGGTTGTGTTCTTCCTTGTTCTTGCTTGTGTTCTTCGATTCGCAGCGAGGATTAGCCTTCTTGGCAAGGTCAACCGGACAGCGCACGGTTGATAACCCGAGGAGACGTGGTGCTGCGATTGCGGGTACAGAACGTGTCGCTCGGAAGCCGGATCGATTTGTGTCGCGCCACCAAAATCGAACATATCCAGAACCTGTTGGAAGATCGGGACCCCGTTCCCATCAAGTGGTAATCAGGGCTTCAGGTGTTCCTCCAGGTTCGAGTTACCCTCCTTTGTTATTTTTGGTTTCGCCCTAGAGTCCAAGAAAAGCCCACAAAAAATTGTAGTCATAGGTTGTTTCTGTCCTAGATCTCGCTTAGCCTTTGCACAAGTTGATTCCAGAGTCTCAGAGTGTTGAGTTTGTGTCCTTAGTCGAGTTGTGTTGCTGGTTTAGATCGTGTTTTTTCGAGTTGTATTCCTTCCGCTACCACCCTTCAAACCCTAGCCGTCACCCATCGCGCTTTCCACCCTCTGCTTTTTGTTTTCCCACCCATATCCCACCCTCTGTTAACCCTCTGTTGCTATCCATCACGCCTCGTGATCACACCGCATCATCCCCCACCTTTCCCCGAGCTTCCGCCACCAGATTCCACTAATTTCCCCCACCCGATCTTCGTTTTGACCTCCACAGCAACCATAACATGGAGGTCCATCTTCAAACGGCCATAACTTTCGCATACGGACTCGAAATCAGTTGATTTTTTTTTTGAAATTGGGTGAAATTAAATTTTACAACCGAAACTCCCCAACTTTGTCGGGTTCGGCGAATTTATTTTCCCAAAATTCGGCCTGGAAAGTGTAGTACTCGCGCTCCGAAATTGAATCACCCAATTTACAGCACATTCATTAATTTCTGTGACCACTCCTTACATCCGATTGAGTTGCAACTTTGTGTGGTTCCTATTTCTGTGCTCGCTCTGTGAAAAAATATAAAAAATACAAAAAAGAAAATTTCGTCTATAGTAGAGAGGAGAGAGTGCTATCCGTGGTCAAAAAAAAAAAAAAAAAAGACAGAGCACGCTTTAGGTGCCAACAATTTATTTGTTTTGTGCTTATGCTGAATTGAGCTTCTCAGTGCCTGGCCATCTTTGTTGCTGTCGTTGCTTTCATATTCTGTTCTTGACTCCTTGTTCATCATCTCATACTTGATATAGGACACATTTAGGCCAAAGAACTAGGACCATACTTTGGACATTTATTCAGCATTACTATCTCGTTATTGATTTGTGTTCCACCGACATATTTGGCCTTCCAAACTCCATATATCTACTTCGGATAGCACGCTTTGACCTTGAAATCGCACTCCACGCCAACAAGGTATCACGAACCACCACCGGTTGTACCACCACGCTTTGGTAAGCACACTTGTAAGAGCTTGGTAAGCCACTTCCTTTGCGGGTTCCCACCCCTTCCTTTGTAGTTGATAGGGATCATCCTTTGTTTTCCCCGTATTTCCACCAACCATGGCAGAAACGAAGAGGACGGGACACCGTCGATTTCAACGAGTGTGTTAGTCGCGCCAGCTACAAGCTGCGCCGACAAACAAAACGCTTCACTCACCGATCTCGGCGAGATTGGACACCATCGCCGCCGCCATTACCCGCTTGAACACCACGGAAGGCATTGAGCGGTGGAGCGGCGGATGGTGACCTCACCGGTCGGATGGACACATTGGAGGCACGCCTACCACTGTCAATGACGGCCATCATCATGATGAAGCCACGAGTATGATGCGAGATGGCAACATTGATCGGCGGGCGACACAAGATGCACGACTACGTCGCCGTCGCCTTCAAAAAACCGACATGGTATGGGAGGTACTAACCGAACCGTCATGGTAACGACGACCCTTTTGCTAAAGTCAAGTTTACTATTCCATCTTTTTCTGGTCTTTATGATGCTGAAATATATCTTGATTGGGAGATGACGGAGAGCGAAGTTTAACTCTCACTTAGTTCCCGAGCAACATAGAGTTAGACAAGCTACTAGTGAGTTTAAGGACTTTGCTATTATCTCGTGGAATGAACTAAGTACCATGCGCTACAACCCGATACATGGGACCGCTTAAAAGAAGCTATGCGTAATCGCTTTGTTCCTCCCTCATATAAACTTGAATTGAGAAAAAAATTGCAGCGCTTAGAACAAGGTGATAGTTCTGTTCAAGACTATTATGCTCAGCTTCAAAAGGGTATGGTGCGTTGTGGGGTTGTTGAGGACACGGAGGATAAGATATGTCGTTTCTACGGAGGGTTACGACGTGAAATTCAGGACATTGTTGATTACAAAGAATTTAATATCACAACCGCTTGTTCCACCTTGCTATGCTTGCGAGAAAGAATTGCGGGGCGCCTGTAATCGCCTAAGGCACGCACCGGACGACCCTTCTACACCCCGCGAACGACTACATCGACGGACTGCCCAAGTCTTCTTCGAAGCTTCGTTCTCCTCCCCACCGTGAACAAGATGGTAGTAGAGCCACCGAAGCCACCTTCCACGACACGCCTTGCATTCTTCAAAAATTCTTTGCGTGGTCCAGCCAAGAGTTCTTCTTCCGTGGCTTCAATGGGCCGCCTCCCAAGCATTCAGCCACCGCTGCCATGGACTTGGTCATGTGCGTAAGAATTGCCCTAGCCAACGGGCATACATCGCCACGTAAGATGGAGGCTACATCAAGACTTCGGATGTCGAGGAGGATGATGATGTTGCCGCCTCGACGACAATGGCGGTGGTGATGACGACCTGCCCTGGTGGGCGCCCACAAGAACGCTACGAGCATCATTGTGCAGCGAGTCCTCAAGACGCAGTACAACCCGATAAACTTCAACGCCATAATTTGTTTCAAACCTTCTTTGCAATCAAGAACCGCGGCACGTGTCATCATTGATGGAGGAAGTTGCAACAACTTGGTGAGTTCTCGATTTGGTAAAGAAGCTTGGCTTGACCACACGACCGCATCCACATCCATACCATATTCAATGGTTAAATGACTCGAAAAGCTAAGGTAACGCAAACATGCCGAGTCCATTTTCCATTGGTGCTTATGTTGATCATGTTGATTGTGATGTGGTTCCCATGCAAGCATGCTCTCTTTATTGGGTCGACCTTGGGAATTTGATAATGATGCTTTACACCATGGTAGTAGTAACACATACACTTTTATGCATAAGAAAAGAAAGTTACTTTACCGCTTTTGACCCCACTGAAATTATAGAGGCCGATAGGGCGAGAGCTGCTGCTAATGATCCAAAGGAACATGATAAAACTGAAAACAGCAAGTACTCCATTTGAAAAATTCTGTTATGCTTGCCACAAAATCAGACCTTGCTGCAATGAATGATGTTAATGATACATGCTATGCTTTTGTGTGCAAAGATGCTTTATTTTCTCTTGATAATATGCCTTGCACTTTGCCTCGCTCCTCGCCACTAACCTTTGCAGGAGTTTAGAGATGTTTTCTCGATGAGATACCTCCAGACTTCCACCCATTCGAGGGATTGAGCACCGATTGATTTGATCCTCGAGCGAGCTTGCCAAACCGCGTGGCGCAGACAGACCAATCCCAAGAGACTAAGGAGATTCAGCCAAGTCCAAGACCTTTTGGACCATGGGTACGCACGTGAGAGCCTTAGTCCTTGTGTTGTTCTGTTCTTTTGGTTCCCAAAAGGATGGTTCTTGGCGTATGTGTGTAGATTGTAGAGCCATTAACAACATTACTATACGGTATCGTCATCCTATTCCTAGGCTAGACGACATGCTTGATGAGTTGTGTGGTGCTATAATTTTCACAAAGATTGACTTATGTAGTGGATACCACCAAATAAGAATGAAACTTGGCGATGAATGGAAAACGCTTTTAAAACTAAGTTCGCTTGTATGAGTGGTTAGTCATGCCTTTTGGTTTAACTAATGCACCTAGCACTTTCATGAGATTAATGAACGAGGTTTTACGTCCTTTCATTGGCAAATTTGTGGTCGCTACTTTGATGATATCTTGATTTATAGCAAGTCCATGGATGAACATTCGACTCACTTACGTGCTGTTTTTAATGCTTTGAGAGATGCACACGGATCGAGTCTCTTTTCTTGGCTATGTTGTGACTCCACAGGGAATTGAGGTTGATAGAGCCAAGGTGGAGGCGATATGGAGTTGGCCCACGCCCACCTACGCCTCCCAAGCGCGGAGTTTTCTTGGCCTTGCAGATTTTATCGCCGCTTTGTCAAAGAATTCAGCACCATTGCGACACCGTTGATTGAGTTGACAAAGAAGGGAGTAGATTTCCATTGGGGGCCATCACAAGAGGAGTCCTTTAATCTTTTGAAGGACAAGCTTACGTACGCACCATTGCTCCAACTTTCGGATTTTGGTAAGACTTTTGAACTCGAATGTGATGCTAGCGGAATTGGTATTGGTGGTGTTTTGATGCAAGAAGGCAAACCTGTTGCCTACTTTAGCAAAAAATTGAATGGTCCTGTTCTTAATTATTCCACGATGATAAAGAATTGTATGCTCTTGTTCGTTCTTTAGAGACGGCAACACTATTTATGGCCTAAAGAATTTGTCATTCATTCGATCATGAATCACTTAAGCATATTCGTAGTCAAACCAATTTGAATCGTAGACATGCTAAGTGGGTTGAATTTATTGAATCTTTTCCTTATGTCATTAAACACAAGAAAGGGAAGGATAATGTGATTGTCGATGCTTTGTCTCGACGCTATACCATGTTATCTCAACTTGATTGTCGCATTTTTGGTCTTGAAACTATTAAAGAACAATATGCTCTTGATGCTGATTTTAAGGATGTGTTGTTGCATTGTAAAGAGGGTCAAGCATGAAATAAATTCGTGATCAATGATGGGTTTTTGTTTAGAGCTAACCGCCTATGCATTCCAGTTGGATCCATTCGTCTTTTGTTGTTGCAGGAGGCGCATGGAGGCGGGTTGATGGGACATTTTGGTGCTAAGAAGACGGAGGACGTTCTGACCACACACTTCTTTTGGCCAAAGATGAGGCGAGATGTTGAGCGGTTTGTGGCTCGCTGCACTACATGTCAAAAAGCTAAGTCTCGCTTGAATCCACATGGATTATATATGCCACTTCCTGTTCCTTCTATTCCGTGGGAAGATATTTCTATGGACTTTGTTTTAGGGTTGCCCAGGACTAAGAGGGGGAGGGATAGCATTTTGTTGTTGTGGATCGCTTTTCTAAGATGGCTCACTTTATCCCATGTCATAAAACCGATGATGCTATTCATATTGTGACCTCTTTTTCAAAGAGATAGTTCGCTTGCATGGTATGCCTTCTACTATTGTTTCGCATCGTGATGCCAAGTTCTTGAGTCACTTTTGGCGCACTCTATGGAACAAGTTGGGTACAAAGTTGTTGTTCTCACCACATGTCACCCACAAACCGATGGCCAAACCGAGGTGGTGAACCGCACATTGTCTACCATGTTGAGAGCTATTTTGAAGAACAATTTGAAGCTATGGGAAGAGTGCTTGCCGCATGTTGAGTTCGCATATAATCGAGCGGAACATTCCACCACCAAGGTAAGTCCTTTTCAGGTAGTGTATGGATTCAATCCCCGTGCCCCTATTGATATTTTACCTTTGCCTACTAGTGAGAGAGTTCATAATGATGCTAAGGAGCGTGCTGATTTTATTATCAAAATACATGAGTCTTCTAAGGCAAACATTGAAAAGATGAATGAAAATATAGGATTACCGGTAGTAAAGGTAGAAAGGAAGTTAAACTTGAACCGGTGATTTTGTTTGGTTGCACTTATAAAGGATAGATTTCAATTAAGAAAGTCAAAATTGATGCCTAGAGCTGCTGGTCCTTTTAAGATAGTTGAGAAGATAAATGATAATGCATATAAACTTGAGTTGCCTCCCGAGTTTGGGGTTAGTCCCACCTTTAACATTTTAGATTTGAAGCCATACTTGGGAGACGAAGATGAGGCTGAGTTGAGGGCAACTCCGCTTCAAGAGGGGGAGGGTGATGAGGACATCACTTCTTCGGATACACACAACACTCCTCCACTTGATATTCAAGGACCAATCACTAGAGCTCGCGCCCGACAATTGAATTTAGAGGTGAGCTCGTTCCTAAGTACTTCTTTTGGTTCATTTGAGAATCGATTGCTACCTAATGATTTAATTATGATTAGGAACCATGGAGAGGATCAAGAAGTACTTGGAGAAGGGCTACGAGGCGCACAAGTCCAGCAAGGGCGGACGAATCATGTTGGATGTCCAACTCAAACCGACTTCGAATCCAATTCGGAGTCCAGGACCAGGCTGCACTAAAATGGACGCCCAGATCGCATCCGGACTCCGTTTTGGACGTTCCACATATGTATGGAAAGCTGAGAAGATAACCTTTCCAATGGCTCTGGTCTCATATCAAAACTCCTTTTGAGTCAACAGGAATCGTCGAAACAAGTGGACATCCAGAATCTGTCAGGGTGCTGCGACACCGCCTTTTGGGCCGCTCGCTTTGTATCGTGTTGGAGTCCATTAAGGACGCGTCCAGGGTTTTGCACGCCCTTACTCCTTTATATACAGCCGCCACCCCACCATTAGGGTTGGATTTTGCTTAGATTAATTCTGTCTTTGAACAGTTTCGCGTCATCGGTTTGTGAAACCCCAATTTTCGAAAGTGCTTCATCAATATATCTGCAATTTGGTTGTGTTCTTCCTTGTTCTTGCTTGTGTTCTTCGATTCGCAGCGAGGATTAGCCTTCTTGGCAAGGTCAACCGGACAGCGCACGGTTGATAACCTGAGGAGACGTGGTGCTGCGATTGCGGGTACGGAACGTGTCGTTCGAAGCCGGATCGATTTGTGTCGCGCCTCCACCAAAATCGAACATATCCAACCCTGTTGGAAGATCGGGACCCGCTCCCATCAACTCTAGCAAGACATATTAACCCCAAAGTATACGAAAGATCATATCGGCTGAACCTCGTAATGTTCTCATGTACTAACCTTTGCCTCACGATATAGATTAAGCTCAAGGCGAGACCTCGTGTCATCCTCTTAATAGCTCAATCACTCTCTCGATTCCGTGATGGATTATAAACCGTGATTGACCTCAATCACCTTGGCATGGCCATGCACTTTCATAATCCATTACATCGAGGGGCCCGTAGATATCTCTCCCATAAGGAGGGGCAAATTCTATCTTGATCATTCACATCCCACTACATGTTTCATGGCAAACCCAAAGACTACTTTTATGACTACCCGCCACGGAGTAGTGTTTAGTAGTCCCAAAGTAAGCTACTACGCATGCTAGGAACCATGATGATCTCAAGTCTAAGGATTCCACATAAACACTACTTGAGACCAACCGATGACACTTGGAATCTCTCGCAGTGTCTCATGGCGGGTCTATCCAACATATGTTCACTAACACATGTCCATATTATTGATTTGGTATCTCCATACCATGATCCATGAGACATGATCATCAATCAATACATATGTCGATCTTTGAATCATATTTGTTCCTCATATGAAATATAATCGTGGATCATTTAGAAATAGCAACATTTTGGCATTAAGAGTCTCATGAATAAGTCACATACTCATTGATCAATAATGATAATGTCTATTTCAAGGAACAAAGCAATGTATCATAAACATAGTATGTGATATATTCAACATCTCCATGTTGCCTCTAGGGCATATCACCAACAATGCCTCCGCCCTTGTACGCCGCTAGCTGTGCATACGGGCCTCGTATCGGGCCAGTGGTGCACGGTCAAGCTTTAGCGCCAGTGCTCAAAAGTTCATGTGGATGGTGTGCATGTTAATTTTGAGGTCGCCCCGCCACAAGCCGCCTAACGACGAGATCGTGGCTCCGTGGCAGTGCCATTGGAACATTCATCCAAAGGGCCTAAAAGCGACATCTCCTCGAGGCTTCTACACCGGCAGGTGATCGATCTATGTGCACCGGTGCCATCTCCACCGCAAGACTTGTCTCCACCACCGCTAGCTGCACCTGTTATCTCCACGTGTGCTCTTCTCGCCAAAGCAACTTGCCCCGCTACCTTTAAAGTCAACTACCAGAAAGTCGACCCACACCGAGGCGAGAAGGGCAAGCAAGGGCAAAGCACGAAGACCAATGATGATATTGGCCCATACCGCCATTGACCCGAATTGTTTGGCGAGCCGCTGCTCGAGAAAAAGGGCTCCAACACCTACCAATTAGTTGCCAAGAATTGCACAAGTGGTACATGGAACAGTCCAATAAGCCGAGGGCTAACGGAGATCGTATCATCACCAAATTGCGCTGGAGCATTTCCATCACGATTTTCAAGACGGTGTCTTCGTGGTCTCCTTCGAGGACTTATTCGATCTTTTCACGCCAACGCCTCGACGCCTCACTCATTCGATGCCGGACGCCGTAAGTGTGCACAATCACGCCTCCGCTCATGTCATACCGATAAATGTCATATATAATTTGTTGCTTGTGTGTGTATATGTAGACACGCATGACTAAAGCTAGAACATCCCAGCCATCATCGGTTGGTTTCTTGGACCCACACATGGTCGCCAGTATACCATCGACGAGGATATGTCCGTCGTCGAGAGGTACATTGCATCGTGGATGCGGCTCAACACAATAAGGATTATATACTTATGCCCTACAATCAAAACTTTCATTGGATTTTAATAGTCATTGTACTAAAATGGAACAAGGTATATTACCTTGATTCCTTAAGTAAGAATAAAATGGATTTCACAATTGTCGCCCAAGTAATCGATAGGTAAGTTTATTTTCTCCATACATACCTATATTGTACTCTTTCTTTCATTCCGAATGACTAAGGTTAACTTTTTGAATCACGAGGGCGCTCATGCGATGTACGTTGAAATGGGGTGTCTCAAGCAAGGGCCAAAGGCCCGAGTCATACTCGAGATTTTAAGGTATTCGATATTACACATTAATTAATCCTATGCAGCAGTCAGATAATGCCTCTTGAATTATTGCTCATTCTATTTTTGCAAGGCCACCAAAGAGTCACGGGCAACACATGTGGATTCTATGTTTGCAACCATATGGACCTACTCGATTCCTCGAGGATCACCAATTCCAAGGTTTATCAATCTTTCCATATTTACTTCATACTTATCACGTTACATATATACGTACATTGATATCCCTATCCACAGTGCGTACATCCCGTCAACCGCATTGGAACAACCCGATATTTCACGAATTCGAGGAGAGTTACGATTTTTGGTGGCTCAAGTCATAAAGTCGGGCGACGCTCCACCGGCACCATGAATTTTTATTGCATTGTAATGCAATGTAATGGATATTTTATTTCAATTCAATTGATTCATTTGCGTAAGTGGATACTTTATGTTTGTGAATGAAATGTGATGTGTATTGGATGTTTATGGATGCCTTATATACTTGTTCATCTCTTGTTTCAGAGGGCATGGCTAGCATTTCCCGAGGCTAGCCAACAAATAGGAATATATTTAGGGTAGAAGGAATATCACGCACGGTTTTAACTAAAAACGCTCGGATATTCGATAATCCCGCACGGTTTTAATTAAAACCGCCTCGTGATTATCATGTACCACGCACGGTTTTAACTAAAATCGTTCGCGATATCGATAATCTCGCACGGTTTTTAGTTAAAACCGCTCGATTATCGATATCGCAGACGGTTTTACTTAACAACCGCTCGCGTGATTATCACTATATCACGCACGGTTTTAACTAAAAACCGCTCAGGATTTTGAGCTATCACGCACGGTTGAAAACCGTCTGTGATGACCTCAGACATCACCGACTATAATTCGCATTTTCAAAAACCATCTGTGATGATGTTTTCGAACCGTCTGTGATGACCTTCCCGTAGTAGTGATAAGAGAAGCTAGACATGGATTAGGTGATAAATAAAATTTCGGAACCCTTTATAGCACTAATTAACTTGCCGTATTATGTCAAATCCGTGTACACATCATTTAAAAAGATGGAATCCCATCCGAGACCATACTCCGGTTTTCAGGAAACCCCGATCCATGTATATGATGGCCGTTTTTTTTTAAATAATCTATTTTTTATTCTGAATTACAATAATATGTCTATATTTTTTATTTTACAGTAATACATATCTATCGCTTCACCATTGAGCAACTTGAGCTAGTCGCCTAATGATCGAGCGACACGTGGTCAACTCACTCGACTGTTGAGCGACTTGGCCCTTGTCGCCAACAAAGGAACGACACCCGACAAGTAAATGTCAAGACTCGAATATGCAACTGACTCTCCTGTATTCCGCACCAGCCCAGATCACACTAGTGCACACAATATAAACAAAGATGAAATATCTACCATATCACGATTTACTAAGAAAAGACTCAAATATTATTAATAATTATCAGAGTGTGACTTTATAGCCAAGCTTATAATTAATAACCCAAAAAGCTCAAAGAAACTAGCAGCGGAAAAACATAAATAAGCGTAGTAGCCATTCGACATGCCCACAGGCAATCGATTGGGGTGCGAAGTCCTAATCCGCGAAGTCGTCGAAGTATCCTCCTTCTAGTAGCTCCTGCTGATCTGGTCCTTCTTCCTCAACTGAACAATTATGGATGAAGTCGTGAGTACATAGAGTAATCAAGAAGTCGTTTGTTAAAAATGCATTATAGTACGCAAGGTTTAGCAAAGGATGACCTGAAAGGTTAATTTTGCATAAAGCATAATTTATAGTAAATACAATAAATAGATTGAAAAGCTTAACTTTAAAATAACAATAAATAAGGAATCAAAGGAATTGAGGTAAACCCCAAGTAAACTGGCCATTCACTCCAATGAAACACCCATGAGCCAAGATTCACGTAATGAACCACCAGTGAACTATCCATTCACGCCCCCAACTTAACCTAACCAGGATTTTATGAAAACTCTACCCCTGTGTGAAATCACCGAGCATTGTCCATGACCGAGGACATGGCTATTCGAATAGTTTTACACTCTGCAGAGGTTGTACAACTTTACCCACAAAACATGATATTCTCATATTGCCACGCCGATTGACATACTTCCTTTGGTGTGCGACAGAAATCATGACAAGGCCTTTACAATGCTTAATCCCAACCCTAATCGCCCGCTAGGGTTTCACCACACCCCCTTGCGCCTCATGGAAATCAACGACCATGTTCATCCCAATGGCGAATCGAAATTGAAACATCACAAATTAGTAGCTAGGTCTATCCCATACTAGACATGTGGTTGTATGGTAAGGCTCGATTAATGGCGCACAAAGTTAAGTCCTTAAGTATTACCTGCAAAACATCCACATCCCAATGTGCCAACAACACCCCTATCGCATCGATCATTCGCCTAGGTGAAAACCAATTTTGTATAGCCAACACCAATGACATCTCCCATGTCATGGTACCTAAATTTTATAACGGTGGTTGACCACCAAGTTTCAATATATCATTAAGTCAAAATTAATTAACTGATCACATCTGATGATAACCCAACGTACTAGTAATAAGCATGGCTAAGCAAATTAAACATACAAACCATGTGACAACTAATATTGCATCACTAAATAATTACCCGTCCTATGGTGATAATGGAATCATGGCACTCAAATTATCAAGAATGACTTAATCAATTTGGACAATAGCTACCAATACAAGGTTTGTATAAAATAGCAATGCATGATAATTTAAAACAAATTAATACATAATAGATTTGAAAATTTGGTTCAACATGATCAAAGGACACGACTTGCCTTGGCCTTGTTCAGTTGATGGCTCTTGATCTTCGAATCCTACTTCATCTCCTTAGAACGCTGATCTAATGAGAGAGAAAGCGATATGAAACATAAAAATAAATTTACATAAAATTCAAATAAACTCCAAAACTCCCAAACTAGAACCAAAATATAGAGCTCAATTTTATATTAATTTTGAAAAGAATCGGGTCAATCGAGCTAGGACGAAGGAGAACGGCTCTAAAATCTAATATAAAGAAAAGGCTCAAAATCGAAAATTACTATGTCAGGAACCCAGACATGGAATGGTCGGTCCATGTGAACCCAAAGGCATGAAAGCTGCAAGTGACTAGGGCCGATGATGTGCGCTAGGGCCGACGTGGCGGACATGTGGTCGATAGGTGGCGGTAGGGTTGATGTGGCACTACCACGTGGTCGGCGATGTGGCAAGACATGGCATATGGGTGGGCTCGCCATCGACGTGGCATCCACATGGCATGTCACGTGGCGTATATGTCCGCCAGGGCTGACATCGCCGCTAACCCCGCTCGGCCTCTGTGTCTCTGATCGCTGCTCGATAGGTGGGCCCCATGTGTCGCCACACGACTCACGGTGGATGGGGTGCACCGAAGTCGGCAAGACGGGCGCATGGGTGCGGTGGTGTCACAACGCATGCGGGCGTGGGACCGAGGAGGAGCACGACAGCGATCGGGCCGAGACGGTGCAACGGCTGTGGTTCAACGGCGAGGCTAGACTGAGGCGAAGACGACGACGGACCGGACAAGAACTCACCCAGCAGCTTGGGACTACGCCACGAGACTACCGGGACGGATGGGCAATGACCGACGACTCACCCAAGAGCGAGGCTCACGATGGAGGATGGAACGCGAGAGCGGTGGCGAGGCAAAGAACGGCGGTGGTCAAGATGAGCTAGCGACTAGCGACGGCGATTCGCCGACAAGAAGGCAGAGAAGGTGAGGCTGTCTCAGATACGAAGAACGAGGGCTAGGGCTATTTATGGCGCGGACGCCAAGAAGGCGGGCGAGCATGACGCCGGTTCGAATCGGGACTCGCGGTGGCGGCGGTGTTGTGACGGACATGGAGATAAGAGTCTCGGTTGAGATGGAGGCTCTCACGTGGGCCCCACATGTCAATGGCACGAGGCTACGAGCAAACTAGGATGAGCGTGGGCGGCGGGTGTTCGAATTGGCGATGTGTCACCATCTAGCAGTTCTACCGGACGCCGAATGGGCTTACACATGGCTAGGGCGGTGCGGGTCGAGGCGGGATGGGCCGACTCTTGGTTTCTACCAAGAGGCTTTAGGAATTCTTAGGATTTTCTATTTTAGAAATATATTTGAAATAATTTGTGCTCTAGAAAATAGCAAATAAACCCGTAAAAATCCAAGAAAATTTCGAAAATTCCTTGAGACTCAAAGAACTGAAATAAAATATTTTTGACAAATGTTAATGTTTAGTTTAATCATATTAAACTTTTTAATTAATAAAATTATAATTAAGCTTTAATTATTTCTAGAAAAATTCAAATGGTGAATTTTATTTTAAAAGCTTCAAAAACGCCTCGATTCGATTGGTTACAAAGGACCCATTGGTTTGGCGATTTAAAATAATAATAATAATATTTACTAATTCGATGTAAATAATTATGCATGAGTAAATGACAATTTTGTAGGTAATACATTTAGCAAATATTATTTGTAGGTTGTTATTTTTGAAAATAAAAGGACGTACAATGTAGGTTGGTCCATTTGTAATTTTTATAGATTCTCGAGGGCAATAAACTGCTAGACTCGAGAGACCATGTGACGGATCGAAATGGCAACAGAGGGGGTGAATGGTGCCTTAAAATTCTCAAATAAAATTCAACCCTATCTTTCTCCAAGAGCTAAAGAGTCGTGAAGAAGAAGATTGGTTGTTCAATGAAAACTCAGAGAGAACAGAGGAATCTTTAGTTTAAGACCGAGGAAAAGAGTCAATGATCGTGGTCGAAATCCGTGAGAGAAACGAAATACCGGGAAATCAAACCGTGGTCGAAAGCTATCGGCAGAGTATCGGCAGAGTCTCCACCGTGGTCGTGAAGACCGAGAGTAATTGCCCATGGTTGAATCCACCGATCAACAATGGCCGTGATCGATATCAAGATTGCGCTTGTCGACTGCTCGACAAAGGATGACAGCCGGCGATCGACAAAGTATGACCAACAAAGGAAGCAAAGCCGATCGAAAGATGAGTCCCGGCCGAACCGTCGTGGTCGTAAGCCAATGGCATAGTCAGACGATCAACGTGGTCGAAGACCCACTCGCACCTATAGCCGATCGCGGTCGCAGACACCTCATGAGACCGTGGGGCATACGATCACGAGATCACGACCAACAAGCACTCGGAAACCAGCGCAAAAGAAAGCAGATGATCTATGTCTTGATCGATCGAACCAACCGACAATGACAAGTCGAACGTCGTGATTGGACCGACGTAAGAAGCGTTGCTTCAAGCAAATAGAACGTGGTCGATACTTGATCGGAAATGACGAGCAAACAAGTAAGTACTACTTTTGCTCCGAGCGACCACCACCACGAGCAATGAACAACGAACCGATTTCACCACTAAGGAAGTGTTCGTGACCAGCTTGAGAAACTTGAGATAAACAAACTGAAACTTGTATTCTCAAGTCGACTTCCTTTCGAATCGGTCTCCTCAAGGCGGTCAAAGCTAAAGAAGACGCAAAGTCTAAATACGGCAAAACCGAAAAGAGAGATCTTCGAGGCGACGACCGCCGTAATGATTTTTCAAGAACTTTCGATATAGAGATCCGAGCACATGAAACTTCAAACTTAGCAAGAGTATGATCTCTAGAAGTGAATTTACCAGAAAACTAAAAGTCTTTGTTCCGCCAAGGAGATTGAAGCAATCGAAAATAGAACAGAGACTCATCACAAGCAGTCGAAGACACAGAATTTTTCCAAATCAACTTTTGCTTTGGGATGAATCGCCAACTAGCCTTGAGACATATTCCCGCTCGAGCAAATCAAATATAAGCCAACTCTCAAAGGAAATACGTAGGACTAAGAATGAAGAGATGGCAATAAATCAATGAAAACATCTCAAGAACAGCCTCTCAACCCGTGATCACAAACACGCACTCCATCTCTTAGATAAACTCTAATAAGTACAGAGAGATGAGTCCTCTCAAATCATAACACGGAGGTTTCGCAACCACCCCCTCGAGGACAAGCTCAGCCCTAGAGCACACACACACGATACACTCCCATGGGAGGAGAGGCGATCGCCCAAGGCCTAGCCGACCAACTCAAACATTCTCGTGCCTCCCTCTCCCTTTTATAGCCTCACACCCGAGACTAACCCTAATGGATCCATCCATTAGTCCACACTGGGATAACCCAGAAACCCCACCTAACACCGGTTTTACCACTCACTTTGCCCGCTAACTCAAATGCTTTGCCTCGCTATCCCAACAGACCAAGACTTTCGTCGTTAGCGCCAACCGAATCCACTTTTTATCGCTTTCCCAAGGATGTGGCTTCCCTTTGCGCCTTTGACATTTCTCCAAAATACCTCCAACCGCCTCCAAAGCTTCCTTTGCGCCTTTGGCATTTCTCCTAATGCCCTCACATCGCCTTCCCTGCTACCCTTGCAACCACCTCAAGACTAGGTCTCCTTCGGCTTCCCTGGCCGCTCGACCCCAACACCACCGTGTCTCGTCCCCGACCATCCTAGCTCGCCAAACCTATTCTCCGACTGGCTGCACCAGCCCGGTTCCTCATCACCACCTTGAGCTTCAAGTCTTCTGACTTCACCTCACTGCTCCGGACCTCAACATCTCCCATGTCTAGTCCCGACCACCCAAGCCTCACCAAGACTTGTCTCGTCCATCTCGCCACACACGATCGCATCCCGACCTCCCGACCATCTCGACCTTAGCTCCTCCTTGAGCCTAGTCTCGATCCTCCTCGTCGCTGCTCGTCGTGTCCATCATGGTAGCTACTCCTGTTCCTCATCTCCCTGGCCGCAACCACCTCACTGACCTCGATCATCTTCGGCGCCTCCGACCGCCTGACCTCAACACCTCCCGTGCCTAGTCCCGGTCCTCCCACGCCACCATGAAATAGTTCAAGTCCCGCACCACAAGACAAGCAAACCATCACATAGCACCGC